>DWON01008376.1:0-12171 GCA_018251015.1 Phocides pigmalion okeechobee | reverse complement strand
TTATGAGGGCGGCGGTGGTACCTCCCCAGTCGAACTATATCTCTCTCACCTTTGACATGTACATCTGTAATTAAATGTATATTGAATAGCATCATCAAAGTCGATCGTGAGGTGTTCTTACTCCTGAGGAATAAAATAATCACGAGCCTCCACACATTCCTATCGAAGTAGAAAAATTGTTTCCTGTTAGAAATATGTGTGACGATGGAAACTATCCACAAGTCAGTCTATTGTTTATACTTCCACAAGTTTCGAGACTTTGGGTGCCAAAGGCTTTTCCTAAGTCCTTTGGCAACCAAAATCATGAAACAAACAAAATAATTTATCTACTTCAAATGAATTAAAACGATAAAGTTCAAGGTGTGAATTTTATATCAGTGTAAATTTTGCAACTTTAAACACCTTCACTTTTATAAATGTATTTTATTTTCATAATTAGTGTTCAGTTCACTTCACAAAATCACGTTTTAATTTTAAAATATATTAATTTTGGTAGAAATTTTATTTATTGTGGTTGTATCCTGTACCTACATGTACTGTTTTCTGTTCACATAAGTTTATAGACATTACATGACTATTAAAATTTACAATCACGTACTAAAAGACATATATGAAATAAATAACTACACAGAATTAAAGTAAGATTAAGAAAAAAAATTATAAAAATTGTAGTTCCTGAGCAACTATACCGCATAATACCGCATACCGCATATGTTTGTATATTTATAATTTAGGTTTCTTGATAAGAGAGTCAACCATTTTTAATCCTTAGAACAAGCAACGTATCTTCGATTGATTTTAAATATCCCCGCTCCTACTAATATATGGACGTGAAAGCTTGTCCCTTTGTTTATTTCTTTGTGATTATTTGACGCCAAATCGACTTATTTAATCTATTTCAAATTTTGAACACAATGCCCGTGTCTTCTGGTACGTATGACGCTATAAATATTGGGAACGGTACAGTGAACAAAACAAGTAAAATAATAAAAATAACCGTCTTTTTAAGCTTTTATAAAAACCTGTATTTTTATAAAGTTAAAGTTGGCAACTAATATTTCGCGGGCAAAGCGCTTACGCTAGCGTATCATAAATAAATGAGAATGTAAGATGTAAACTAAAATTCAGTTACTCGTGATATTGCCTCCTTAAAATAAACCTATATAACCTGTGAAATGTACCTAAAGTCGCATCACTAGTCACCTCTACAGGTAAAGCGAGCACTCAGTCTTTACCCCAGAGGCGAGAATCGAAATCGATTGATCGCAACGACAGACGGTTCCACCACGTGTTGAAAGGTCTTAGATAATATAATATAAAAGCTTTCAAGAGAATAGCGCTTCACGGCGTGTCTGAAGTATCAATTCAGCTTGTAAGACTACCCCTCGGATGTTCCAGACCTCCGATGGTTGTATTGGAAAATTGCAGCGAACGATTTCACATCGGACAAAATCCAGCGGGAGTTGATTTTTATTAAAGCTTCATAAAAGATACTGGGACCGATGACGCGCGATTGCGTTTTTACCTCGTTAAGTTGTTTTAATTCAATAATTTTTGAAGAATCCTTATTCTTTACTTTTCTTTAAATCGGGATGTTCCGTAGTTTTAAAGTGGTTCAGAAATGAAAATATCGGTGGTTTGTAATGTTTTTATTCATCTTTTATCATAACTGTTCTGTTTATATAAAAATTATATAGCAGATTTTTTTTCTTAATTATCAACCTATTATTGTTCTGTTATTGGAAAAAATAAGAAATTTGAGGCTGTAGATCGCAACGCTGGTCTAGTACGGATCAGTAAAATTTATACACTTTTAATTTGTAAAGACAAACCTGTCAAACAGTTTTCTTCATGATTATATTCCTTGCGGGCAAGTGATAATTACTTCCTATTATGCAAAAAACAGAAAATGCCAGGGATTTGCTCTCCAGAGCAATCGCGTGGGACACCGGATTCATTCCACTAGGCTGTAGTTCAAAGTAGCTAGTTCAAAATACGTAGCGCGGTATCGTTAAACACAAAAGATGTTTCCAAACCGTTGGGTTGGGTTGGGGAATCGAAAGAATGCGTTCCAACTGCCTTGTGATATTTTATCACGAACGAAAAGGAACTTAGGGATTCTTCTGTTTATTTGAACAAACGAGCAACAAATACGTTGCGGAAATGCAAACCGCTTTTATTTTACGAGGAGAGCAATTCAAAGGAATACTAAGCTTTCAACGCAACAAAGGGCAGACGCAATAGTTACCTTTGCTTTTAAACGAGTACGTTAACATTGTACCACTATATTACCTACACAACCATTTGCTAGTATTCAAAAGCAAATTTTTATTTCTATTTAAAGCTAAGTATACTCGAGAGATGTAAGAACACGGAGCGACATAAATTGTGAAATGTATCTTTCACTTAAAGTGTGACAGAACACAAACAATGTTTCGTCTACGTGCCCGAATGTAGCGAATTATGAAATTCAGAGTGGCGTCCTTTATTATAAACAATATTTGTTTAGGTTCTAACACATGGGAGCGGTGGATTTGCATATTGGTAGCTGCAAGCTGTCTTAATTTCGGCGTAATGTGTCGGGGGAGGATGTGATTGCGCCGATGTAGGTAGCGGAGACGCGGGGCGGGCGGCGTTCGCCCACATGATGCCATTACGATGCAATTTATTGTCTCAATCTGTGTACCGACTGAAGGTACAATTTGTTGCCACGCCATGAATATTGGAATACGAAACGTTCCTATCTTGACGTTCTCACATAATTTGGTTTCATATATTATATGACACGTATTAACTCCATACACATTTGAATACAAAAATGTATACTTACTTATTTATAAAGCCATGCAAATGAGAGATGAAAAATTAATAAAGTTATTTTTAAATTTATCTTTATATTTAGTACACCCTAAAATGAAACTGAATAACATTTTTTGTCAAGAAAGGGACTATAATTTAAGTTTTTCTTATTATTTAAATCAGTTCCAATTTAACTTAAAACTGAACAAATTGTCGCTGTATTTTATGAAAATAATGTGAGGAATTTTCTTATATACGTGTTTAAACATTGTTTTCGAACCATCTCGAAACTCACTCAATACTGGAGAGGACGAAACACGGCACTGAGAAGCAATAAAAATACCATACGAGGGTCAATCAGGTTAAGTGTTTTGTCCGGCGTCGAGTATCTGCCCCGAAATAATATATATTCGAGATTTATATTTCAGCGGGAGTAAGTGGAGAAATAACTGAAATAATAGAGCGTTGGAAGGTTGCAGTAAGGGTTCACTTAGGTACGGCGACAACTCACAGTATGGTATGCCGAGACTTCGCTCCGCATTCTCCACTACGAAATACGATATTATTAACAAGAACTTTTTTGATACATCCACTCTATAAAGTTTGCGCAGACATTTAATAAAGCCTGCATGGATTTGCATCTCCTCAAATATTGTCACACGGATTTTATGACGAAGCCTCGTCGCGTCGCAACAGGTAGAAGGGGGATTTCTAAGTTTCATTCAGCAAATATTGCAGTTCTCGACTAACTTATATATTTATTAGCAAGCAGACTCTTGGTTTTTTTATTTTCAACATTCTCAATTTTAATATGAAATCCACTTCAGTCACTACGAGTTGGTACTAAATTAGGGTGCGTACACATTTTAATTAGTACATGGATGCTGTCTGTTGTAGACTTAGCGTTTTATTATTTATGAAATACCAATTCTTCCTAAGTAGACGTGTCGGGCATCTCTACCGTCTCCTCGTAATATGGAGAAATTAAATTGAAGTGGCGTGTTCTTCGTAAATTTTAATGGGCATTATACACTGCATCAAAACATATTGTCAGCGAAGCGCCGCACGCGACGCGTCTCGGGTACTTAAATTGCAATTTTACTAGAAACCACACATCACTCAGTGAACTTTCACGCTTATATTAAATTTTAAAACGAAAAAGAAATAAATCCAAGTTTCTTATATACTTTTTAAAATTGTTTCAAAATATACGTACACAAAAATAAAATATTAAATACTAAATGTCGAGAAATGGCATATCGCATAGAATTTTTTTGATAAGTGATATAAGGTGATGCAATTGTACTTAGGTTTTCATAAACATGAAATGCTCGAATTTCATTAAGTGTCTCCATCGTATTACTGGTTAAGAAGATGAAAATGTTTTATTTATAAACGCGATGTCTGCCCGGAGAGCAATGTAGGCATTGTCGCTACGATGCTTAAAGGTACTTTACACTGCGCTTCGGCACACTTCGGCATAAAATGTATTTAAAGTAGACACTGTTTGTTAAACACTTTCATTTTGAAGAAGGAAAATATTGAATCTTTTATATATAGCATGGTTAACTTTAATTTTTATGTCGTAAAGCAGTGTTATGTTATTTAAGAAACTTATAAGTAATTATCTTTAATAAAAATATATCTACATATATGATGAAGGTACTTATTTACTCCACCGTGAGTAAATTGGTGTTTCAGTTTAAAAAACTTAGGTATTATAAGTGACTTAAATTCTCAAGTATGATCACGTTCGAGTATTATTAAAAATTTAATTCTGTTGTCGAGTAATATTGCTATCATTGTCTCAAATAGCATTATAGATACTTTATTTTATTTTAGGAACTTATCAACTTTAATTCAAGTAATATATATTTATTTAACATACTTAATTATGTACGTGTATTAAATAACATGTTTAATTTTTTTATAAATCTAAAGTATAAATCTAAACTATATATTTGGTTGTTGTTTATGCAAACAATTATTTCAAACACAGACTTTCGATAGACGGCAAGAACTTGGTGTTGTAAAACGTAGTCGGAGAGCCGACGACGTTATTCTAAACTTATTATATGACGATAGCGTCTGAGGCAGGCGCTAATTGGAAATACATGAGAATTTGCATTTTACTTTGTCTCCCAAACTCCCCGGAGTGACGTCTAGTCAAGGATTCCTTTGTGTACGAAGCGCAACTTTGTAAAAGTATCTATTTAAAGATTGCACGGATTTTTACCTTCATAGCCTTTTAGACGGCACTTCAAACTGTCTTTTGCACGGCCCTGCAATGACGGTCGGGTAAAATTGTAAAACTTCGCAACGTAGTGCTAAGTACTTCTAAGAGCTTATTTAACAGGATAATTTGTAATGAGATTACTTGAAACTTGAGACTTTAGTTACTTAACTTTTTGTATACTAATTTTGTTTTTCGAATAACTATGTTTGTGTAACGATAGTTAGGTATTATTTTCACTGAATTACTAGGTTCATTCTATGTAGGTATTATAACTGAAAGAGTTAATAAAAATTACATATTAAAAATAGTTCGTATAGTGTATGTATATACAGTTACATGTATGTATATACTTTAAAGGTCCGTTTCTTACTCTTTTACAATTAAAAAAAAATAGAGACGGGCGAAAAGTAAGGTACAATTTTAATATGTACTTTACTTGCTTATTTATACGATTGGGCGAGTAGATACAGATTAAATCGTAAAGATTGATCACTGGACACGTTACGATAGGACATCGTTGGTTTTTTTTGCCATGTGACACAGTGGTAGCCATGTTGGCTTTAAATGAAGGCAATCGAGTGAAACATTATTACAAATTTTTTTATCGTTATTTAGATTATATATTTATTAAATTCATATATTCTAAACTGGAAGCAAATTCCATTAGAAGTCGTGGATGACATGGACATACAGAAAGACAAGCACATAAACACCTAGATCCACAGGAGAAACCTAAATCCATCATATAGATTTTGATTTTCGTTTACTGGAAATCGAACCTGGAACCTCATGTATGACAAGTAGGTTCGACGGCCATCAGTTCACCACACTTCTGCACTCATACTCGTCATGAAGTAATGTTGCGTTTCCGTAAAGAGATAAAGATTCCGTAAAAGTTGTCATTAAACTTAGAAGCGAGGCGTTCATACTGGTCCTCTAGCAACGCATCTACATACAATCTGAGATAGGACTTCAGCCCTCTTTAATGTTAGTTGTAGATGTCCGGGGAGTTGGACTGACACTAACCGACTTAACCTCAGATGATCTGCTGGCTTACTATTCTTCTTACATAAAGAAGCGACCTCTGCGTCAATCTCTTTGTCGCTGACATTTATAAAAATTTAACTTAACGTGATTTGTTTTGTTCTTAAAAATCACCAATACGTAGATAGCTATCTACGCATTTCACTCGAGGGAGTCTGGCAATCAGTGCGCGCTCGGCTCGTTCAAAACCCATTAAGGATAAATTAAAGCAGATCACAATTCGTAAGCAAATTCACTTGAGATACCACCTGCCTCGCGACGACTCTACATAAATAACGAGGGAAGAAATAACGAAGATGCATCTATGTGGTAGCGTATATGTATCTATAATATGTGCATAAGTGTTTGTAGTCGTAAGTTATTGTGAACGAATAATTATTGCGTGAATTTATGACTTCAGTAATGAAACCTTTGGTCCATGGGGTGAGGATACTAAAAAATCATACATTAATTTCCACGTTTCATCGACGCCCCTGGTGAGAAGAGGACCGGTTCATATAAAGATAAGTATTGAAGGTTAAGTATGGTCTGCCGGATTATTCCGAAGAAAAGAGTATAAAATAAAAATGTCTGAAAACTATAATGCGCAAAAAATTTTACAAAACAAAAAAATAAAACAAGAGAAAAAACAAAAGAATAACGAAAATACATTGAATCCTCTTTTATTTGCGGCCTCCATTTTGAAAATTAAACAAAAATATATTTGTTACAAACATTAAGCATTTATCCAACTGTATTTTTTCATTAAATTTAATTTGTATTACATATTAATTTAATATATTTTGGTGTACAATACATTTTTTTTTTATTTTATGGAATCTTTATTCTTTTTTTTTTTAATTTCCGTTTACATCTTCGATAGAAATGGTAGCGAAAGTAACTCAATATTTTAGTGTCAAATGTTAGATTTGCCACAAGTATATGAAATGCCCAGTAAGTTTTGTACAAATTGAATAAGGTGAAATATTGTAGGACATTTTTATTGCAATACTTTCAAACTAGACGTGAGATAAGAAACTAGACATTTTGTTTGGTAAGATTAAATTTGTATTGTAGTCAAAGGTATCTAAATGTGATGTATCAGATACTGTATCTGATTCTCTACGCATGTATTTGATTTATAACGCCGAGACGATCTTCAGACTTCGTGAAAATAATAAATATCAGCTTTCAAACTTGAGACCGTAAGACTGAAACTTAATACTTTTTAGTGCTTTAGTTCTGCAGACTTTAAATATGTATGGCTCCTTAGTTGATCGATAGGTTAAATATATTTTGTCTTGAAACTTTCTTGTAATTAATTATTACATAAGTTTAAATTAGACGCCAATGGAATTTTCATAAAATTTGATATCACTATAGATCTAACGACGATTCCATAATCTTTCGTAAAGAAATTCTTGTGTTGCATCTAAGGTGATTCAGTTGCCGCCTACCTTTACTAGCAGGGCGCCCATCTCAGCCCTCAGGAGTAGCAACACATCTCACGCGATCTCAGATTATCTGAGTTTCAGTTTAGATATGGATGACAATAGGCTGCATAGATCATGCAACATCAGGTGGTGTATAGGCTCGTTTGCTACTCTTCTACATAAGATAAAAATTCGCCATAGCCAAAAGTCCATGAACAGATTTTACATAATACGATTTTAAACTGATATTATCGCGGAATCCATACATTGTGTCATATAACGGGTACTTTGACATTCATAAAGACCGTAAATACATTAAAATGAAATAAAAAATTGGATTAAAATTTGAAAAATATCAGTAGTCGTCGTGTTTATAAATCACATTTTCAATATAGCGGGCGCCAACACCATCTACGTACGAATATTGGACGTCACGTCGCGTCATTTGTCTTGCCCACGCGTGTCCTAATGGCTGCCTCTTAATATTCAATTTTTTACCTAATTGTGTCGGCATTGCGTCCCGCGTGCCCGAGATTAATGGAGTGCAGTTCACCCTTGCTTAAAAATACGTCAAAGGGTCGCATCGCGCGTATTATTGAGTCGTTAGTACCGCGAGCCATCAGTCATGCGCAGCCAAATGTGTTTTGAATCACATCCCGTAATACATTGTCGATATGAGTGTTGTTTACGTTTTTTACTACGCGTCTATGTTGTTTAATATTGTAAAATAAAAAACATCAGTTCCCTTTTTATACTAAAGTTGACTTTTTTTAATAATCATATTGAGATTGCTTTTTGTATGCGTGTTTTGTTTACTCCATTTATATGTTCGTTATAATAATATTATTTAATTCATCTATACCTATTCTTCATAACAATATTACAGACATTTGCACTTATTCGATATTCTACATTTTTCTTTTAGATAGCTTATCCTAATTGTTATGATATATAAAATAGTATTAAACATAAATAATAATTAAAAAAAACTAAAAAAACCCGTTTTTACAAAAAATCCAGCTAAAAAAGTATAAATGCGATGTAAAAAAACATGGGATGCATGGTATCAATAGATTACTGAAAAAGCATTTTTCTTATTTTTTTTTTTACTTGGATTTTTTTATAAAAGTGTGTTTTTTAGTTTTTTTTAACATTTTTTTTTCTTCATGTTATTGCATTGTCATCAGTCTTTGATACGTGTGCAACGGTTCAAATTAATCAGACATCTGAAAATTGGTGAAAATTATGCTCAAAGATTTCGTTACGTACATACATACAACCAAGCTAATAAAAGCGTGTTAAAAACATAAATAGTACGTAATACGTAATATAACGAACGTGGAATACGATGTGGGACTCTTCAAGAAGAGAGCGAATAGGCTTCTACTAAGTTAGTACGCTCAACAACAAGGACTTTATCACCACTTACCATCAGGTGGGATCGTCGTCAAGTACTAACTTATACAAGGTAAAAAAAAAAAGAAAAATCCTGTATAATGGAAAAACCGCTTAGTGTTATTAATATTTTACTACTAACTTGTGCAATTTAATAATAACTTAATTACATGCCCTACATTATTGAACATAAGATAGACCAAAATAAATTTATCGCTACCAGAATATCTAATAAATCAGTAACATCATACTGAAAGCTGACAACTACGTGAATATCATCGTACATAACAAAATTTGATTCCATGCAGGTACCGAGTAACGTAGGTTTATAATTATAATTAATACCAAATTGTTTTGTTGATATAATCGTTATGCATTAATATATCAATTAATCTTCCAATATAAGTACAAGTTTAATTACTAATAAATAAATAATTATAAGGTGGTAGGCATCGTTCGACCGGAAGCATATCCGCCGCTGTTTTTTTTTCGATTGAGGAGGTTTGGTTTGGAAGCGAGACGACCGTCTTTGTTATCTGGAATAGAAACTTACGTTCATAATTATGTACGATCTCAGGACTTCTGTCCTGGTATGTTGTGTGTGGACGACCATGAAAACGGTTACTTATATTTACGTTACATCACCTTACATCTACGTACATGGTTCATTCAAATTATCCAAATGCTTTTCAAGTTATAACAAGCAAATAAATGTTGATTTTGCTATCCGTATCAATCACAATGATTACAGTATAAATCCAAAAAAATATTCAATGCGCAAAAACGGTTTAATAAAAACTTTATTATGTGTATTGATGTACATATTATAATCAGGGACTTTTTGTGGGGGCACTTTCGAGATTATCGAAAAATTGCCATAAAAAATAAACTCCGGTTATTATGTTTTATGGTTATTAAGTTTTGAGAATTAGCGTGCACAACAATAGAAGTGACAAATATGCCTGATTATAACTATAGGTACCATCCACATTTCTAGATACTTGAAATAGTGAGTCTGTAATCGATCACGCCCGGGGCGTCCGTCACAAACTCGAGCTTAACCGCTCAGGGACCAGACTGTTCATAATATATGAGCCTTAACGCCCGCTTTCACACAATGGAGTTTGGACCGATTACAAAAATAGAATTTAATTTTGTATATAAAATATCTTTAATAAATATAATAAAAAAGCGAGGCCTTTTTTTATAAACCTTATTCTATCTAGACATTTACTTCTTATTTAGGTATATAGGAATTTTAATCTATTCGTAAGAATTTTGAATAATTTGTGAATTCTCTAATTAAAAATTTGTGATATTTCAAGTAAACATTTTATCGGTCAACTATAATTAATTTAACTTCATTTCAAGAGAAATTGTGCTGTCACCAGCGAACTATTAATTAAATTTCATTGCTTTAACTCAATGATAAACATCAAATTTAATTATCGTCAGCATATAATAAAATTATAAGTCGAATACAAAGATCGTAGCAAGAATCCTAAATGTTTTCAGCGCGCTAAGTCTGATTAAATGTTAAATAAACATTAATGCCATTATTGAATTATCATGCATGGATGCGTTAGAATTCTGTAAATTTGCGGGCCAACGTTGTTTCGTCGAGATACGGGGCTTATAATAAAACAATATTAATTATCAATCGACGCTTGGCTGATTCCTTTGTTCCGTCTAACAGCGCACGTCGAGCCGTTTAATAACAGAGGAATGCGTGCATTAAGCCTCTGCCATTTCACGGCACTTTTGTTTAAATAATAAATTGGATTTCTATAAGCGAAGCATCAAAGAATAGCTTCCCGTTCATATTAAATACAAGCTTCCAGCGCGACGCTACTTCCAACACCCCTGTTCAGTTTTGTATTATAGCAGCAACCCTTATTATTACAGGAGAAAACGTTTCTCCGTTTTTTTGTTAAGACTCATTTTTTTTATAAAAGTACCATGCAAATTAATATATATTTTAATGTTGCAATAATAGTAAAATTAATTGAAACACAAAGATTCTTCCACGGCAAATTATGTGCATATATGTATGTAAGTGCCTGGTTGGTATATCAATAGTGTCCAGAATAATCCCAGTTTACGTATTACCGTTGCATATATGTAGTTGGCAATAATTATTGTAATGTTCTGCTGGCCACGACTTTCTCCTTTGTCGGAAAATAGTACTTATTTTGGAAATATAGACATTCAGACACTTCAATTTTTATATGTATAGACTTCAATCCTCAAGCGAATGCTTCCGTTATTAGTCGAAGCGAGCTCTCGGTATGGTATGGATTTTTTTTACTCTGTTCTTTGTAGCAAAATATGACGGTAGTTTCAGTTTATGTTTAAATATTTTTTCCAAAGTATCGTAGTACTTTTTTCATGTTACATTTTGTTCCAACATATTTTTATCACTTGCAGGTGGAATAATAATAACGACACGTCTAACAGCGGTAGGGAAATATGGAAAATATGAACGTTTTCCACAAGCTGGCTATGCATTTTTAATATTTACACATAATTTTTAATTTTTAATTTTTTAATTAAAAAAGTATTCATCGTATTGTATTGTACGAGTAAAAAATGGTAAACCAATTTGGTTCCCCTCGAATTGTCAGCAAACGGGGCGGAGTCAAATCAGTTTGTTAATAAATTCAAATTTATTCGTTGATCAGGCGCGCGTCTCGTTGCTAACGTATTTAAAAAGTGATTAGAAGTTAAATTGACACAATATGAACTTTTGTCCCTATTTTAAGGCTTAATCAAAAACGAAATTATTCAATTTGCAACGTTCTTAAAGGAAAAATTGCAAAATTCTACTTTATCATGATTGGATGACGCTATTAAATCTGAGGGCACTCGGATTACGTATAATGAATACCAAATATTCGGGTGTATTTATAAAGAAACCGATTTTTCTTTTATATGTACATGACGATGGGACGCCCTTAGTATGTATAAATGGGAATGTTAAGTCAAAAAAGCGATTTACACTTGTTACTAGCAAATCGTGCTATACCTAGTTTTTTATGTGAGATGAGTAGCAAACGAGCACGATTACCACCTAATGATAAGTAGTGGCAGCCCATGGTCATTCACGTACAACCAAAACACGACCAAAATCCTGTCTGAGCTCGAACGTAGATACGTTGCTACTGATGAGGACTAAGATGGTCGCCTCACTTCAAAGTGTAGCCGGCATCCTCTCCAACCGAAACACAAGTAATGCTTTACGGCGGATTATGACGGCGGCGGTGGTACCTCCCCGGTCGAACTATA
>DWON01008375.1:0-12171 GCA_018251015.1 Phocides pigmalion okeechobee | reverse complement strand
CAGCAACGCGTACGCCCAAGCGTACAGTACAGTCCTAGTTGACTATGTATGTGGATGTCTACGGGCTGCAGCGAGTACTTAACATCAGATGGCCTGCATGCTCGTCTGTAACCTCTTTACATAAAAATGTGTGGATAGACTTTCAGGCAGAAGTGTAATACATAACAGGGTAATATAGCTTTAAAAATACGTATAATTACTTACGAATGCATACTCGTAACGATGATAATTAAATGTCATAAAACATCAATAGAAGTGTTTTTTTTAATGGGCGAATGTAATGACAACGAAACATTATACAAGTTGGATACAATTGAATAGAGAATGTACTGTGCTCGGCATATCTGTAAATCCTGCTCAAGCTAAAGCTAATCCTCTCTAAAGCTCAATCCTTTAAAAATGTTTACTATAGAATTTTCCGGTAATTGCAAAAAACAATTTGTTGTGTACCTACGTAAAAGTAGTAAGCGAATGTCTGAATGCACCTGCAGTTAAGGGGTTGTTGTAGTCTATGGACATCCACATTATTATATATATTATTCTCAAATTGGATTGCAGTTTTCACAAACGCGATGTTACTCCTGAAGACTAAGACGGTTGCTTCGGTTGCAAGTGCGATCTGCCATCAACCGAAATACAAGAATCATGAAGATTATAAAGACCATAAAGATTTTCTATAACTTAAACCTATCTCTTCAACACTCGGCCAGTGATATCTATACACAAATGGCTCACTAATTACGTACATCCACCTGTCATAAGAGCCTTATGTCCGCGTCCTGATGTCCGTTTGATTAATAACAAGACCATGTTTTGATTTATGGAGCAAAGGCGAGTTGATGTGCCTTGTCGGTCGGCGGGTTTTATGTATTTCACTATCTGTATAAATAAAATATGTATTTTTATATCGTCTTGAAGTTTTATGTAAAATTTTGATATCTATAGTTTTCAGCTCTTTTGTGTTACCTGCTAGTTTTGCTAGCAATCCTGTTCTGAATGGATTTTATATACTTTTAATACTTTTGATACATTAAATACCCTTTAAAAATATAGTAATGCCCTTTTAAAATATAGTAATTTTAGACTATTGCAATATAACTATCCCTGTAAAGTTTAAGATAAAAGTGATGTTCTAATCCATACATTTCCGTCTAAATTTATTAAAAAAATGTTTAAAAGTTCTAAGTGAATTAATCTTGGTTTTTATTTTTGTAATAAATACCTAAACTACACCTTATGTAATAAAACTAACATTTTAACAAGTAACTTAAGATTTTTTTTTACTATTTAAGTTTTCGAAAACTCGTAATCTATTTCAATTACTTTTCCAAAGTTATATTTTTGATCCTTAATATAATATAACACATAAATTTATCACTAACATTTTGTTTTTTTTTTCGAAGACCTAATTGTTATTTTGTATTATGTAAGATAGATATGTATATAACTGCCGATTACACCGGAATCTCTAGATATATAAACATGAGCAAAAGTAGATTCTTTGAACACGTGTCAATGCACTGACATGTAAATCGCAATAACATTCGCAGTAGCTATCAAGTCAGTTGTAAATCTTCGCGCACGCGGCGCACTCAAAGAGCACAATCAATATTAAATCATAGCAGAGACATATCGATATTCGGTGCCCTATTTGATGTTAAAAACAAGATTTAAATATCTACCGCGAGGCGAGAATGTGAAAAAGATCCCGACACTAGATCGCGGCCGCTTTAACCCCTGACTCCGAACTCGTAAGCCGAGTCATTTATCAACAATCAAGGTGACCATACTATTCCATTAAAAGGTCCGAGAATATCGCTTGTTGTGTAGACCTGACGGAGGTTATGGTCCGTGACAGTTTCCGATCGGAGCTTAAAGCTTGAGCATTTTTGCACAATAATGTTTCTTAAAAAAACAGTTTGGAATATTCAGGGGTATTAAAACCATCAGGAAGAGGAAATAGAACTGTTAGTTACACCGGGAATTGCCGTCGTCACCCTCATAATTAATCGTGGAACTATTCTTATGTTTCATTTGGAGAGGTGTGGTTGCCGGATGCCCTTAGAAAAGAGACGACCTTATTTTAGTTTTCAGGAGTTGTAATACACGTATACGGGACCTCATACACGAACTTTACTTCTATTTGAAATTGTATGTAAATGTGTTTGGACACAACAATCAATAAATCAGGTGACCTAGGTAAAGAATATCTGTAAAAATGTCTGATCATTTATTGAAGAGAATTCTTTTGACTGAGACTCGATGGATTTTTTTTCTAGGATGCCAATTTTCACTTTTTTTTATACACGATAATTTGAATATTCCCGAGTTTACAAAAAGAACGGGCAATGTGACTTCATGTTTTCTCACCAGTTTACTCTTCCATAAATATACTGCCAGCAGACTAGAAGTCGCGTTGGATCGATCGTTCTTTAGATCCATGTTATTTCAGGCATTGACTGACTGTATCATCATGAGTCAATAAGTCATTGTTCTGAGTTAAAGACACATAATAATAACTTATTCACTCATCGTACACTACAATCTTCTACTAATACTAAATATCACTATTTACTGTGACGTATTACTACTCGTATCTACTACTAGCGAAAACAGAAATATGGTAAATAGAATTATCTACAGGTCTATCTATAGATGATTAACGATGTAAGTTAATTTTTCTGCTATTATCAAATAAAGGCAAAGGAGTCATAAAAATACTGATAATTAATAGAATGTCAATGAAATTCAGAGTGCGTTTAGAGTACCTACTAGGGTAACTAATAACGCAGAGAAAAATTACGATCTATGACCTGGATAAGAAACGATGGCCACACTAGCATAATAAATATAAATCTCTTCATCTGTTACACATAACACTTCGGTTGAGCGATGGCCGCGGGGCGGGGGCAGGTGCGCGCGCGCACTCGCATTTGTCACTGTAGCCGACGATTAGTCATCTCATTGAAACATTAACTCGGGAACTAATCACGCTGACTAATGGAGCCCCCCGTCGACACTTCCAAAGTTTCATACCTTTTCAATCGTGTGAAACGCCGACGTGGTTTCACGCCCTTAGTGTGATGGTTGCGATAACAGATATTTGTACTCGTCGTATGTAATATAATATGTTTAGACGTAGTTAGATGTATAAAACTAAATTTTTTTTTCCAAGTAGGCTTCATACTTATTTATAATTTTTAATTTGAGGTGAGGTTTATATAACTCACTTGATGTTAAGAGGTCATTAACGCCCATTGACCAATATAACCAACTTCACGCAATATAGCATAAGGCTCCAACCCCAACGGTAAAGACTAGGGGACCAGGGGGCGGAGTACCTTGTTCATGAAGTTTAAACGGGATATGAGCATATTATCCATCTGATGTTAGGTGGTCACTGCCATCCTTCATTCGTAACGGACTCAAATAATATATATGTCCTGTAAGGGTTATGATTTATCTTTTATCTTTAACGATATAAATTACACATTTATATCCTTAAAGAGAAACCCGTCATACTTGTATACTTATGTCATTTAATACTGGCTTCAGTAGAATATACAAGAGAAAAAAGTTATCGAACGGCATTCTGAAAATAACATGGAAGACAACAAGGAGGGGACCACAGGAAGGACAAGATACATCGAGCCTTATAGTCAGGCCGTAATCGTTTATATTGTTAATAAATTTATATGCAGGCTTGATACTAGAGTTTAATTACAGTCCTGACTGAGGAAAATCGCAATGTGATATAATGTTCATCATACCGATTGGACATTCAGGATTGATCTCCAGCCAAATGGACATCAATATATGTATATGAATAATTTTTTCAGGGTCTGGGTGTTTGTATATTCTTCTTTGTGTCACTATATTATCTACTTCGATGAGTCCAAGTTTAGAGTACAAATATAGATAAGGTTATGAGTATAGAAAGCGTTATTTTAGTAATGATAATGGCAATGTTTATGTACAAGCGCATACGCAACATTCACGGAGCAACCAGCAAAAAAGTACACCATAAACAGACCGTTTATGGCGGCAAATAAAGCATCGCCATCTTCCCCGTAGTCCTGTAGTGAATTATTGCTTTATTGCTTCAGAAATATTTCACAAACAGAAAATATTTTATGATTCTCCAGTTAAGAGCGCCATATATCATTTTAAGCCATAGATAATAAAATTCGTAAGTCACCAACGACAAAACAAAAGTGCAAGTACTACGTATTGATCTGACAGATAAGAAATTAGATTCTTTTTAAAACTAATTTTATAAATTATATTAAAGAAAAACAAAGATTTTGTCTATGGTGTCTATTCTTGTCTATGTCTAAATCAAGGTTGCATTAAAATATTTCATGTTTAAAATGGATACTAGTACAGACGATAAGTTTTGGCTTTATTACTTATTGGCTACGGATGAATTTGGATTTGTTTTCTGTAATCATAAAAAATAGATTTATTTCGTTAAGGAAATTTTAGGTTTTCTTTCGCGCGTATCTTTGCATTCACAAATGTTGATATTACGAAATTTTACCATTCAAGCTCTCGTATAACCCCTCGGTTCTATGTTGGGCAAAAATATTTTCTTACAGCTAATCTGCGCTATATCAAAGAATAAAATATTATAACACATTTCTATCCCTAAAATAAAAAATAAAATAATAGTAAATTGCATCCCCTATTTCAACCTATTCTTCTTAATTTTTTTATAACCAGAGGTAGCCTTTGTCGATCTCCAAAGGTCTAATCTATTTCTATGTTAAAATTCAGCAAAATCGATTAAGCCGTTTTATCGTGAAAACGGAACATACAAACATACTTTCGTATTTGTAATATTGATAGAATACTCATAAATTCATTTATTGGTTTTCTTGTATTGAATATTGAAATTGTATTGAATTTCCATGTTTCACATCTGTCCGGCATGCAGTGACTACGTTTTTTGTGATTAAACATACACACGACAACGCGTTTCGTGTAATTATCCATAAAATATTTATTTCGGAGCGAACATCGGGAATTTCGCGTTTCGACGGTTGAAACATAAAATTGGAATAGTTAATGCTCGGCGAAATCGTTAAAACGAGTGAAGACTGTAATTGGAAGGCATTAAATGTAAGCAGGATTGTTATAGCTGACTGTTAAACCCTTAGCGGGTATTAGTCCTGTTTACACGCTACAATGTTTTGTAACGTGCGTTCGCTACGTCTCGCGAACGGTGTGCCTAATCATAGGTTCATGTTATTATCTTGTATAGCTCTAGGAATTGTTCTCAAATAGGTGTTACATGTATGAAGTTTTTCAAACTCGCTCGTATAAGCGATTTGGGAAACACGTTGGTTGCAACTCTCAATACTGCATTTAATGCCCTGAAACACTCAGTTGAGGATGCGTTTCGAACCAACGGTTGATTAGAAAGTAACACATTTAAGTTACCCCACAAGCACAAAATAAATGTATTTACTGGTACTCGTGTACACTATAAGAATCGTTTATTATATAACTGGTAATGTCTTGTAATTATTACTAACAGAAGCTAATGCTTTCGGAAGTAATATAGGCTCCGAAATTTAAATGTCTACAGCCATAGATCAATTTATTTACTACACTTGTCAACGTCTCATTATGTTGTTGCACGAAATGAGTGGTAATAAACAGGGTGCAAAGAAATTGTCTTCGAAAAAAATTGTTCTAACAAAGGATATTGTGAAAACATGTGTTTCTGAACGATAGCAAAACAAATATCGTCGCCAAGTTGATTTGGCTCACCCCGTGGGCTCCGTTCGAAACAAAAGAAAGTCCCCATTTCGTTCCACGAACGATCCAACATTTCGGCAACAAAGTAATTGTCGACTTTTTTCACAAACAAACTGTGCGTCATAACTTCTGGGAAGGTTTAAGAACGCTACGGAGGTGAGTTCGGTGGAGATCTGGTAGGCTGTGTTCGCACTGGACGATGAGATAGAGAAATATTTTCGAAAGATTGAATATGAATGGTTTTATGGTTCTTGTCTATTTGAAGTACGAAATATATATACAAAACACATGTGAGTGTAGTTTATTGTTGTTTTTTCCTACAACTAGGAACTAGGTACGCAGTATACGCCTTCCCATTGTACCTTCTATAAGGTTAACGTCTGCCATCTATTGTTAACAATCGAAACCGACATCATTTCTTGCTTTCGAAGCACATAAGTAATTTCGACTACAACCGTCGTTTTTTTCATTTAAAATCAATGTAAAAACCCAAACACTGGCGTTTTTTAATGCTAGTGTTAATTTAAACTTCGTTGGTATTGCTTTTTTATTTCTTATTTTTATTATGAAAAAGTAAGAAACGGGCATGCCGGCCACCTGATGTTAAGTGGTCACTGCAGCCCATGGCCAACCACTTCCAATCTCAAATAGAACAGAAGTTCTATTTGAAGATGGACGCGGATGCGTTCTTACTTTTGAGGACTAAGATGGTCGCCTCCAATTATGTGTATCCGGCAACCACACCTCCGCAACCGAAACACAATAAATGAAGAACCTGTTGCTTTACAGCGGGTTATGAAGGTGGCGGTGGTGCCGCCCCGGACGAGATCTAACGGCTCTACCGCCTTTAGACCTACCGACAGACTATCAGACAAAACTGCCATGTGCAAACAAAACCTTACTTTTAAGCAATGGCCAAAAGCCATGACGTGTAAATCGCCTAGTGCAAACATAGCTCTATTTTATGCAACATTAGTGCATCCATTATACAGACACGGTTGTGGCACGCAAACTCATTAGACCTTTTTGGGTCCTTGCAGAACATTGAAATATTACGATTGTTATGGTTATCATCATTAGTAATGTCGCGAGCTTTGATTCGGGATATGTAGTTAGCGACTGTTTGACAGAATTATAAATTGAATTAATTTATCATCAAACATTTTAATTAATTCAAATTCAAATTCAAATATTTTATTTCATTGTAAGGTATTTACACACACTTAATGAACGTCAAGGGTACAGTGTAAAATCAATACATCGGCTTTGAGCGCCCTATTGGCTATGGTAGACTAGGAGAAAAAAGCCGGCGGAAAAAAACTTAAATAAAGTTATATAAAAACAAATAAATCTTTTATTGACGTAGTATTAAATGGAATACCTTAAAACTTAGATTTAGAATATGTTCCACTGCTGTGATGAATGATACGTACGGATCTCCTCTCAAAATAATAAGTGTGAGGCTGTAGTCCAGCATGATGACCAAATGCGATTTGTAAACTTCACACTTTTGAGAAACTTATAAAAAATCTCAGGTGTTATCAGAATGAAATGACAGATTTCCCTACGATTTTGCTTAAAAAAAAAAATGTAGATTATGAGATATTCGATTATTTTTTACGACCTCACTTCAAAAAATCGGGGATGTGTGGCCACGTTATCCACTCTCAGGGTTTGCGTGTGATATGCCAGAATCTTATCACGGATATAACATTATTCTTAGAGGCCAGGACAATATTATAAAGCCATCACATATTTGATCCAAGTGTGGGACTATCAATCTAGAAAGAAATATTTTTTAATTTAAATAAACTGCTGCCCGTGATTTACACCATGTGAGCTTCAATATTTCACTTTATCCAGATTTTCTAATAGCTTAAACTTACTATGACCACACTCCCGTAACTTTTTTTTATCTGAGAAGTGTACAACGAGCATGCAAACCACCTGATGTTAAGTAGTTGCAGCTCATAGACATCCACGTACAACCATAAATACGACCGAAATCCTATCTGAGTTCGAACGTAGATACGTTGCTACCCTAAAGTCGAAGTGCGTCGCCTTGCTTCAAATTGTAGCCGGCAACCGCAGCTCTCCAACGAAACACAAATAATGCTAACCGGCGGATTATGAGGGCGGCGATGGTACCTCCGCGGTCGAAGTATAGTTCTCCCACCTTGAAAATTTAAATTGACATATCTTTTTTATTTTTAAAACGAATTAAATGAAACGAACAGTAAGTATCAACAAAACCTTATTTCAATATATTACGGAAAACCAAACAGAAATCACTTAACCCGTTTCTGAGATTGACGCGCAAAACAAAATACAATAGACAAACATACAAATGTTCTTATAACTATTGTTCTGAGTTCAATTGCGTTATTAAAAGCCTCTAATATATATTTTTCTATATCTTCCATGCACAGACATCGATCAGTTACAATGTTATTATTTGCATAGATTGCAAGCCTATTAAAATTGTATTATATGCACTCAATTTGCAATGTCTAATTTAATTAAGCACATTTCCGCTCGTCCGTGCAGTTAGCTTGGGACAGCCAGTCGGTCGTTCGTGAAAAATGGAAGAAAAACTGAATTTTCAAATAGGAAATTACGTCGTCGAATTGTTGGAGCATTCGTTACATAGATTCAACGTATAGATATGCCAAAAAATATGGTTTTAATTTTTATGATGTCAGTATGAATATAGAATAACAATGAATTTTGGAGTAAAGTATGTACTTTTGGTACTTCACCCAAAAGTATACAAGAGTACAGCATAATAAATAAGAACAATGATGATCAAAGGCCGGCTTATAGCTATAGCCACAATTTCTTCGTAAAATTGAAAGTGTTTGTTGTGTGGATAAGGGTAACATTATTAATGTGTGCTTATTTATCTATTTATAATGTTACGTAACTTAGGGACAAACGACTGCTATTTGAAGGACACAAATAAGTAAACATATTATTAAAAATTGAATTGACGTAAGAAGTTTTGCGTGCTTAATAAAATATTGATTATGATTTCAATCAAGTGTTAACTGAGCATCCGACCAATAGACGAAAGATATTTGTATATGATAGATGTATAGTATAGATAGTCAGAAGGCAAGGGGCACAGCTGTTTTTTCTGAGTCAGGTAGAGTGAGTTCTGTACACTATTATTGCAATAAATTATATGGTGCGTGCTGGTGAGTGCAACATCGTATCACGTTAAAACTTGGACTGCGGCGTCCATATATTAAACGAGTCAGTGTTCCGTGAGGCGGCACTAAGCTGGAGCTTATTTTTCTAGATAGAAGATGCACCGACAATTCACTGAAATATTGTATTTTTAAGCATGTGTGTATCATCTACGAAAACCAGACGTACTACCTCTAGTCTTGTAGCGCCGTAAAAACAGCACTTTTGCGCGCACGTAATCCATACAGATTTGTACATACAACACTGGTGTACAAGCTGCAAGCGCGTGGCGCCGCGCAATCGCAGTGTTGTTCGCCGCAGGGAAAGTGTTAACATACACTCCCATTTTTAAACGTACCAAAAGATAAAATTTAAAAAACAGGCCGAACGATACGATTTAATTCTGTGCCTGGTAATGTATTAACTCCAGTTGGTAGGGTTGTCAGTGTAATTTTTCAGCGTTGGCAGTGCAATCGGATGTGCACCGGCGGCACCGGCCTTTTTGTTTCTGCAGCGGTCGACTCGGTGATGGTTTTCGGAAGCGAGGTCGCCACTCATCGCCATTCGACTATCGGCCAATATTTCACTTCGAATTTATTGACTTCTCAGTAATTTCGTCGGAGCGATGGTAAATGTCGACGGAAGGTATTCAATTTTGAATGAGAATGCTCTTTTGGAAAATAACCCGCATTTTACTTGGCGGAAGGTTTTGGTCGATTACGTTCTATATGTTTTACGTCAAAACGATAATTATACATTCGAATTGTATTCAAGAATTTTAAGAAGAAGAAGAACGTTAAGAACAGGTGTGGTTTTGGCTTAGTACATTGCAATATAAATATATACGTTCAAGATACATATTATAGCAATGATAGCCTAAGGACAATATTTTGACTTCTCACGCTAATGTCCAAGTGTCGAAATCGTTTGGAGTCATTTATTGTGGAAGTTATGAGCACTTTCTATTAAAAAGAAAAACATTGCGAGCAAATTACCGTACCTACTACCTACTTAAAAATCGGCTGGTTTGATAGAACATGGCTAAGTCTTTTCATTCTGGGAACAGACCCATACTTAAATAAAAAATTACGTTTGATCCACGTCGCCGTTGACAAGAGGGCTGGTTCATACTTCGCGCAAAGAATTCTGATTGCTATTCAACGCGGGAATGCAGCTAGCGTTATTGGAACCATGCTGCATGGGCATGGACCCTCTTTAGATTATTTAAGTAAGGCTTTTATTATAATTAGTTGTAAAATATCTAAATGATGACTAAAATATATATTATACGGGAAATATTAGTGTAGAAGGCAAGTATTTGTCACTTAAATCCTGAATATTTAGTAAATTGATAGACGGACGTCATGCTTGTTACGAAATATAACAAACAAAGAATAATGTAGTAGGAAAAGTGTAATCAGGACGAACAAACGTAAATTTTAATTCAGTTATGACCGTAGAGCATTGCCTATCATAATCCGACGGGAAGCAACTATTGTGTTTCGGTGGGAGAGGTATGGTTGCTGGCTACACTTAGGCTACAATTAGGCTCATTGTCCTCAAAAGTAGTAAGGCATATTCGTATGACCTCAAATAAGACTTGTACTGTTGTAAGTTGTATGTGGATGTCCGTGGACTGCAGCGTTTACTTAACATCCTGATGTTAAATACTGTTGTTATTTGATGTCACGTGATCTTGAGTTTAAACAATGTTAAGCTGTAGCTTGCATGCTCGTTTTATTTTTATTTTATCTATAACGAGAAGAGCAGCAAACGAGCACGCAAACTACCTTATGTTAAGTAGTCGCAGCCCATAGAGACATCCACGTGCAACCACAGACACGACCGAAATCCTATATGAGCTTGTACATGGATGCGTTGTTACTCCTGAGGATTAAGATGTTCGCCTCGCTTTAAAGTGTAGCCGGCAACTACATCTCTCCAACCGAAACACACGCAATGCTTTACGGCGAATTATGAGGGCAGCGGTGGTACCTCCCCGGTCGAATTCTAGTTCTCCCATCTTAAATAAATTAACCTTATGAACACCTTAAATATTTCATATTAAAAGCTTGTGTGTTTATTTATGTACGCCAGTAAGAAGTTACTTAATAGATAAAAGAAGATAAAAATCTTTCTAACAGTGTCATCCGCGTTAACCTACGTTTGTAAAGAAAACGACTCTAATAATAGAAAAAAGGGTATTGTACACGTTGAAAGATTTTTTTAACGCATTATCTAATTATATAAACTTTATTTCAATATCATAAAAAATATTTGTACTTAATTAAAACTATCAATTCCACTGTGTTGGCTTTTCGCGATAGTGTGCGCGCGCATCGTAAAAAAATACTCTTATCATTTTCCCCTAATGCGTCAAAAGAAGTATGTATAACTTAAAAAATCCGTTGTTCTCCAAAAATCATACAATCTTTTGGTCTAAGAAGGCCAAGTTTAGGAAATAACTGGAAAATCATATGATGGCATGTTTCCGTGGGAAAGCGTCACTCTGGCGTCACAATGAAGCGGAATATCATTACACTAACAGATACGTCCAAAATACACGTACATTACGCCGTGAGAATGTATTGTTTCACCCAACATGTCATAACATGTAATCTGCAATATTAACTAGATCTGATGCTACAAGTGAGGTTTTTACTATCCGTCTTTCTGTCAAACTTGAAGAGCATTAGAATGATTCAATTTACAATGATTCAAAATCAAAATCAAAATATTTTTATTCTAAGTATATTCTTTATAAAACTCTTTTTGAACGTCGATAGTAATCAATTGATTTTATAATACGATTAAGATCTACATAAATAGTTTCCAAAATGTAATAAAAAACCAACGATAATCAAGACTACCTACTGGCACTTTGAAGGTCATACATATTCTGCGTGCAAAATGAAGGCATGCGTAGTTCCCAGTTTTTGGATAAGGATTCGTAACTTCATTAGTAGCAATGGGATATCGATCCCAAAGAGTATTGTTAGTTGGATAGTGTACAAACCACTTTATACTACGAAGTAAATGTAGCGTCTTTGTAGTAATGATCACCGTATATGTGGTCGGTTCGTGTGATTGCGATTGTCAAGGAAATTGGGGTGAAATAGGGCGGACAAGAAAGTTTTTTTTAATTGTGAAAGAGTAAGAAACAGGCATGCAGACCACCTGATGTTAAGTGGTCACTGCAGCCCATGGACAACCACGTCC
>DWON01008374.1:0-12171 GCA_018251015.1 Phocides pigmalion okeechobee | reverse complement strand
GAATATTTTTTATGTACCTATACTTACTATTTATTTTTTTAATCTATACATATAATAAAATTGTAACTTAATTGTAACTTGTACTTAAAACTTGTGTTTCGTTTAGAGAGGTCCATTACACCCTTACAAGCGAAGTGATCATTTGTATCTTCAGGAGTAACAACGTACCTACGTACGATCTCAGATAGGACTTTAGTCCTATTTGAGGTTCTATGTAGATGTCCATGAGCTGCAGCGACTACGTAAGATCAGATAGCCTGCATTCTTATTTGGTACTTTTGGCACATATTTGCACCTTGACTATTAAGACATTCCTACCAAAATTGAGCCCCAGACTCTACAAATTAATATCTACGATTCAATAAGTCTATATAAAGTCCTGTCATGAAACATTAGATCTTCCATCGCGGACAAAAACTTTAAATCGAATTCCGACCCTTTCTGTCCATCGAAATTGATTTATACAATCTTAATTTGAAAAAGTGAAAGGAAATAACGGCGTCCAATAGAAATATCGGGAGAAAATGAAATTTAAAACCTTTTCCAATTTAGGCGCTTTATTCACCATAAGCTAGACTCCGATTATGAACTATATTATAGGTTTAATTTTAGTATTTTTGTTATATTTCCTTTTATTTTTTATTTTCGTCAATAAGTTTAATATTGATAAATAGTTCTTCTTAACGGTCAAACTTAACAAATGATCAAACCAACGGACACTAATAGACCACCTTATATTAAGTAGTCTCTACCTTCCATTTTTAACCAACTTATAGAACAGGAATCCTATCAGCAGTAAATCACTATCTTGTGTCTTCTGGGGCTTGAGATGGTGGTCTCGCTGTTAGCATGCCAGGCAACATTTTTCAATGAAAATAAGATAATTGCTTCACCATGGGTAATGAAAGTATCAGTACCTATTCGGTCGAATTTCCACCACTAAGTGTAAAAGAATAGTACCAAAAAATATTCACTCGTATCATCAGACTCGTTCTTTCGTGGATTGTCAGTTCATAACCTAATAACGGGAAGTAAAATAATAAAATATTCAATAAAACTTGGGCGGCCTTACGATCAGGGAACAAAAATGACTGCTTATAAGCAATACACCTGGACTTTCAATACAATATTATGTCTCTTCAGACTTCTGGAGCTAAATGATAATTTACAAAGTGAAAACACACGGTTAAAGCAAATAATTACGGCTACATTGAAATTGAAACACTTTATGTAATTATAAGGTATTTACATACACTTAATGAATATCAAGGATACAATGTAAAATCTGTACATCGGCTTTGAGCGTTGGCTAAGGTTGACGTCATATACATAGTTATCTTTAGACTAAATAAGAGGAGTAATTATAATTTAAATTTAGTTTATCTGACTGAGGTGTGGTTGTCGGCTACACTTGAAGCAAGGCGACCATCTTAGCCTTTAGGAGTGGCAGGGTATTTATATTCGAGCTCAGATAGGATTTCAGTCATGTTTATGATTATACATGGATTTCATGCTCGTTTGCTTCTCTTCTCATGTAAAAAAATATATACGTAGTACGTATGCAATATGTATATACATATATATATATTTAATGCGAAAGAGTAAGAAACGGGCATGCAGGCCACCTGATGTTAAGTGGCCACTGCAGCCCATGGACAACCACGTCTAATCTCAAACAGAACAGAAGTTCTGTTTAAGGATGGACGCGGATGCGTTCCTACTCTTGAGGACTACGATGGTCGCCTCCAATAATGTGTATCCGGCACAGAATCCGAAATCGATTTTTTTACGCTAATGGTTAGGTATACATATAAAACTATTATTTCATAATACGAATTAATGAAGAAATCATTGAAATCAATACCTCATTTGACTGACATACGAAAAACATGTGAGAAAGTATGGCCTATTTTAGAATCAAATCGAATTTTCCATGCATTTTAAATAGGATCGCTGCGTTGGCAGCGTCTAGTTTGCTGTCATCTTCCGTTTGCCCCTTCCTTGAAATATGAGAGAACGTTTACTTTATTATAAAATTTAATATCCGTTACAATCGCATGGGGTTTCTTTTTATTAAAGTTTGTTTTTCTGTGAATATCACCCGCAAATGTACAGTATCGTTTATGTAATTATAGTGCTAAAAAGTTAATTTGATTGATCTTTGTTCAACCTATTATTGCATTACGTCGATCGAGACAGACTTTTATGTTTTTATAAATGTAAAGTGGCAAACGAGATTTTAGTCTCATTGTAAATGATTACTGCCATCTGTGTACATCTGCAACTAATTTCATATAGAACAAGACCCAATATTAATTATGACGAAGATAGTCGCCCCATATGTAAGGGAGCCGGTAACTTTTCCAACGTAACTCAGAGTTGATTCACATTAGAAATTAATGTGGCTATATTGTCAAATTGTGTATATCTTTTATTATATTGTATATTGTCCATACCTTTTAATTAATACATAACATAACCCTTTTGTTTTTAGCGTAGAATATAATCTTTAATTCTATTGTTTTATTGACCAGTAAAGAACAAACTGAAACGAGCATAAGAGGCGTTTCAAGTTCTCCTAACCACAATTCTTACAGAGGCTATAAGAGAACCTTTCTTGGAAAATTAACTATTCATCATTAGGTATATGGTACCTATATAGCTCTTTATTCACTTTCTTCAATGGAAAAAATACAGGAACAAGAACACGAACCAAATAATGCTAAATACTAAAAATAAAATAAGTAATAACATACCTGCGATTGTCAAGGAACACTTCTTAGAACTAAGAATATTCCTTACTATTATATAGTTATGAATATATACACATATTACCTACATACTACATATATGCTCTACCTTGTTGAATCTAGGGAATTTCGCAAATTCTTTCTTAAGTTCACAGTATTGGAAAAGTCCTCCAATAATTTCTAATCTGATTGCCAATAGTTACGAGAGCCCGACCTGTATACAGGTGGTTGAGTGCACTGATTTAATTAAAGTTTGATCAGTCAATTCAATAATACCTTTAACTTTGATTATTCAATATAGAACTTCGTAGGGGCAGGTATTTGAATTTGTATTTGAGTATTGTTTGGATTACTTTGTTGCAAATTTAATATTGTCTGTTCATCGCTTCTTTCAATAATCTCAGTTTAGTTAGTTCTCTTTAGGCTCTTTTGTTTAAGCCATTGTTCCAAAATAGATATTGTTATGGCTTACGTCTTAGTGAGTATTTTGAATTTTAGGTTGAAAATCCTCCGTATCATTTGTACCGCTCGGATAAAGTCGCACTTTTCTGCCTTTGTTTCATGAAATTATTCGTAGAAACTAGTCCTCAAGTATTATTTTTAATGGTCGATTTGACATTTATTCTCTTTTATGACTTGTTATTGTCTGCAGTGATTATCTGAGTATGATTATTTGTTATTTTCAGCAGCTAAAAAGTGAATCAGTAATAACATAGTTTCCGATGAAAATAAAAAATATTTTTATTAATTTACTTGGGTGTTGTTTGAGAATACTTTTCTGCTTATAGAAGAATTACCCTCATTCTGTTTAATAAAGCAACACGGTGCGGTCTACCATTCCGTTAGCTAGACATGTTCAAGTTTAGTCGTTAAAGGAAGTAAAAACGGCACTTTTAAGTTCTAGAGACCAAGTTGTAGAAGCACGTTGACGAGAAAATTTAAGTAAAAAACTTTTATTTTTCTCAAAATTTTTGCTAGAAACTTAAACCTATATAGTTGTTTTTACAAATTTTAATTTTTTTCAAATATTTTGTTCGATGTAATGACCATTGTCGTTTAGTTAGAGCATATGTGTTGAATTTTAAAGTAAATCAAATAGCCTGCAATCCACTACGATTTTACACAAATTCAATTTACGTGGTACATGCAAAGTTTTTAAAATCATAACAAAACATACATTTTCAATTGTGTTGTGAGTTTGTGAGTATTATACACAATATAGACTAAAATTGAGTTACAAGTGTTATTTGGTTTCTGATTTTATTTCGTTCAAAAACAGCATTGATTTTGACGATACTTTCGGCAATTACATCAATGAAAATTTTGTTATTAAAATATTAAATACGGTTATATTTTTATACCGAATTTAAGGAAATTGAAAACACTTTGCACTTTCTTATAAAGAAAAGGTTGCGAAAGGTACATTTGGTTAAATGGAAATCTTAGGTTATACAAAGGATCGTTCCGACCCTTAGGGCAAGGCAAGTTATAAAATCTATGAAATACTCATGGGATTACCACAGGGTTGCTTTCCACCTATGTTTCTTATAATTTACACATATGCCAAAAATAATTCGTATTTTGTTATTATCTACCAATATTTTATTATGTAATTTTATAACATTTTCATTGTTATTACTTTTAAGATTTTCCATATTAGATTTGTATTTATTATTATTGTAATTAAATCATATTTAAAACTTTAAATTGTTGAGTAATTAACTATAATTTATAGCGAAATAATTAATGACAGTTCAGCCATGGTAGGGCTTATTAACGGGCCTGTTTCTCAGAAGTTATAAATGTCCTGAAGACTTCCGGTAAAGTTTAGGGCCTGTTATATAAGGATCACAACCAGGCTGATTATTTAACTTAACACATTTTCAAGTTTGACGACAATTATGTATAACCTCTTTATTTTACCACAGTTAAATGTTAATTTCCTCTCATGGCGGAAATAATTAGCTATTCTGCTACAATACACGCTGGCTAGCGTTGGTGCTGACAAATTCATGCGAAGTTTACGGTGTGCTCCTTCGCCCTTACATGCAACTGATTATTGTTATGTAATACATACATGTAATGCAACTTTGGCAAAACAACGAAATACTTGTCAGACGACGCGTGGAGGCTATAGCGTGTTGCCGAAAATATACCATATCTTAAAAAGTGTGCGATGTATCTTGTAGAGTAATGTTCGTTGAAAATATTTTTCATGCTCCTACTGCCTTGAGATTTTCAGAATTTTTTAACCCATAAGTTCGAGTAGACAGAAAAATACTTAAACATCTCCCCATTTTCTTAAGACTTGTCCAATGAAATTCCACATGCCTAAGTGGACTCAGAGGTGCTTACAATAAAATAATAATATAATTTCATTTCATTATTGTACAGTGGTTCACAATATATCTAACCTGGAAATTCCACCTACCTATTAAGAATAATGTTCGTGGAAAAGGACTTATGGGCAAATATAGTTTTTTTTGCCGTTTGACAACGAAAGCCTAAAGCTCAAAAGTGCACGCCTTCATTTTATTTAGTACTCTATTTACACTTCAGCAATGTTTAATATTTCACTTCGCACAGCAACCCTACGTATAATTGAAGAAAAAGAAAATATTTTTTCAGTGCCGTAAGCGATTTGGAAATTACGTTGACTTATTTTTTGTTGGAAACTGTAAGAATTGGAAGTAATTATGTTTTTCAATGTTCCAATCAGTAACATAATACTTTAATTTTTAAACGACGTCGAGAAAGAAGCATGGTTCGCAATTAATCGGAATACTTTTTAAGTGTATTGTTTTTTTAGTGAAACGATTGTGATGATTCTTTTGTCATAGGTATGTGCATGAGATAGCCTACGTCTCAAAATTTTTAAAAACTTTTCAATTTGCACAAGTATAAAATAACTTTTAATGAATTGTAGAAATAGTTTTAGATTTAAAAAAAAAATTGGTTGGAATATTTAATTTGCAAATATTGTATAGTTTACTTAAATTAGTTTTGATTTTACAAATTACCGGCAACCTGATGCCAAGTAATAGTTGTATCAAAAGGAGATTATTATATTAAATTTCAAACTGGTCTAAAATTCTAACTTAGCTCGTACCTTGATACGTTCTCTCGAGGACTACGGTGGTCGTCTCATTCGTTCGCGTGGCTGAAAATCACACCTCTCCAACAGAAATATAAGAATTTCTACACAGGGGATTAAGATGCTAGCAGTAGAGCCTCCTTATTATAGTTCTATCATTATGTATCTATATATCTTTATCAAGTTGAGTTTTTTTTAATTGAGATTTTAATTTACTTATCTCATTAAAACAGAAAGTGGAAGAATTATAGTTCAACCGGGGTATAGTTAAAATTATAATCCGCCGTAAAGCACTATTTGTGTTTCGGTTGCAGAGGTGCGGTTGCCGGTTACACTTTGAAGTGAGGTGACCATCTTAGTCCTCACGACTAGCAACGTTCAAGCTCAGAGAGGATTTCGGTCGTGTTTGTGGTTGCTTTTTCAATGCTATTCTTCTCACAAAAAAAATCGTTTCTTAAACAACAACGCTTCATTATTAACCTTTCATTCGTTAGCTCATTCGTAAGCCCAGAGATGACCCAGCGACCTCCTTACGCTCCGAGCGCAGTGTTAGCGCAGGAGGCCTTTGTCCTGCGTGCACTAATGAAACTTTTCATTTTGCACGAACTTTATTCACTTTTCAGCTTTTTTGCGGACTTAATATTACCTAAATGTTTAATTCGAAGCATAAATCAAAGAACTTAAATCACAAATTTAAAAATTCGCCTAGTCTAGATTTTTGATGTTCACGAGGCAATTGAATCCATCTTTTTAAAATTTACTTTTGCAAATTGTATGAATATGAACTAGATGTATTATTAACACATCCACAGTTAAAGGCACAGGTATCCCGCATATTTTAAAGTAAATAGAATACATTTTATTCACCGAGAACACTATTAAAAACTTTTGCTATTCTGAGCCATAAGTGTATAAAAGAAGCTGCATGAGGGCCGGCTCTATTTTCTGTAATATAATTATTTTGTGCTGCCCTAAAAAGTTACGTATTTGGGTTGCGCTGAGATACGTCCGAGTGGAAAACTGCACACCGTTTAAACCTGCTCATACCATCATGAACAATTCCTTTATTTCACAATACTCGTTTCTATTGTATATTTTCGTTTACGAATTTATATTTTTGTAAAAAATTTCGACGTGATTATCTTTTACTATAGTGTTTTTTCTTTTGTTTTTTGTACTGTATTTTTTATTCCAGGAGTTGTAACAGGCTTTGTGTTTTTGAAGCTATTATAACGTTTTAGGTAAAGATTATAATTTTAGTAAAAACAATTATTTACGTAAATCCTGTTCGTGCGCTGCCACAATTTACCATAAAATGATTTAATTACTGATGGGCTTTGCTCTGTACGCACAATCTAGAGATCCTATTGTTCTAGTCCTTTGTTCGGGAAATCACTTAATAGACTTTCTTCATTTCCTGAAATTCAGAAGATTAGTCCAATGAATATTAAAATTGTGCAGATTTATTTAGTTGTGATATAACATATAAATTGATATTATAGCTATTCGTTTTTAACTTGCATAAAACAATTTCATATTCCCAATTTTCATATTCTACCGTGATTTTGTATTTTTACGTTGATTGGCTTTCGATAACATACATTATACAATGATATACTTCATCATGTCTGATACAAAACCGGCTTAAAGTAAAAATATTAAATGGAATTCTGTTGTTTTTTAATTATCAAGATTGTGAATTATATGAACATTTATGTTAATTAAAAACCGTTTAGCACGTATAAATGATAAAAACGAGCAACATATTGTTATGATGTCAGTTGCAAAAGAACTTAAATAGTTCAAAAGTACGGTTATTCTGCCACTTATAGCCGTATAAATATCGGAATAAAAATTTAAACAACAATGGAAATACAAACAATGACAAATTGTATGCAATAATTACGATACAAAAGAATTATTATCAATTGGTCATTATTTTAAAAATACGTTAGGATAATCCACAAATGAATGAAATTTACGTCAATAACATATGTATATAGACACGTTTTTTTAAAAGCTTGTTATTAAAGATTTAAAAGTTAAGGTCAGTTTCCGTACAAAAACCACGAACTGATACTACCAGTGGAAGCAGAATCGAGCACGGTGCATTGTTTTGTGTGCTATGACGCAAAATTTATAGCAATAGTGTAGGATCGATAAAGCCTTTGTTCCCGATTGTTACATTAGCAGTGCGCATGCTGAAATATTGTTCATATTCGGTACCTGTAGCGTTGCTATTTTAATATTGAAATAACACAAAAGCAAGTCAGATTTAACTGATTTTGAAGGTAAAATGGTAGAAGCTTTCCTAGTTCCAGTGAAATGGCATCTTGCAATTGTTTTGTAACATCACGATTGATGGCGAGGCGATATCCGAGGCATTCTTATTTTGTCCTTAGGGGTTACATATTTATTATGAACTCTATGTAGGGATCTTGTCTCACTTATTTTTAGTTTATATATGTAGGTATTTATTGGGCATTATAGTAAATAATAAAAAAAATATGAAACGGAACTAATAATCCTTCGTTTCCTATTTAAACTCTTTAATGTTGACGCTAAATTAATCCCCATTTAAATACGAAAAATCTACTTTCTTGTTATCTTTACTTTAAAGCAGGATTTTATTACGCTTACAATATCGTTTTTGTAGAGGTTATTCATTGCTCTATCGGAGAACAAATAGTATCATTAAATAAATTGCCAAAATTCCCTTCAGAATGTCTTCAGTAACGACGAGAACCTTGTCAAACCTCGCTAATAAATTAAATCCCAAATTAGTCTACACCAGACAGTAACTAATGGCGAGTCCGTACTAAAATATCCCGGCATAGTTTTAGGGACATTGCTAAGACTATGGGTAAACCTTTTTGGTAAAACAATACCGAGGATCCTCAAGAGATGTTTACTTAAAATTTACTTTGGTAGGGACATTAATAAATTTGTCCCGTAACCATTTGTCGGTGCTGTCAGTGAGACATCTACTATGTAACAAGAATTTCTCTATTTAATTGCTCAACAATATAATAAAAACACTTTTATTTAGTATTTTGTACGTATAAAAGAGTGAGACCCAGAGATCTTCGAATAACCGAAACCATGAAGCTTGAACATAGAATCCTGAAATTTTGCAGTCGGATTCTTTATATAGCTTAACAGAACATTAAGAAAGGAATTTTGGAAATTCTTTCTCTAACGGTTTAAAATGGAAGTTGAAAGATTTCAAATACCTCACGAGTAAAGCTGCAGGCATAATCTAGTGTTACATATTTAATCATTAGTTATAGTGTTACATGTTATAGTTAGAGCTCGCCCGGGGCGGCACCACTGCCACCCTCACAACCCACCGTAAAGCAACATGTTCTTCATGTATTGTGTTTCGGTTGGGGAGGTGTCGTTGCCGGATACACATCATTGGAGGCGACCATCTTAGTCCCCAAAAGTAGGAACGCATCCGCCTCCATTCTTAAATAGAACTTCTGTTCTATTTGAGATCGGACGTGGTGGTCCATGGGCTGCAGTGACCACTTAACATCAGGTGGTCTGCATGCCCGTTTCTTACTCTTCCACAATAAAAAAAAATCACATTCAATTATTCAATCCTGTTTCAATATTCTGTGAAACTATTACTCATGTTATGAGCAAATTTCCCCTTTTGATATTGGTTTAGGTTTACGAAATAACATATATGATACATTATGATTCCATCTTGAATAAAAAGTTAAAGAAGAAGTGACTTTTATTTATTTTGTGACGATTACATTATATGTCAGTCAAACATAAGTTGCTATCGTATAGAAATAATTTGCTTAGCAGAGTAGCTGTAGTCGTAAAACAGAAGAGAATTTAGTAGTGGTATTTTGTCTTGGTAACTAGGGGTTGATTCAAAAATAAAATATTAATATAATAAGGAGAGTGACTTTCGACTAAGTATTTTGTTTTAGAAGGAAAAGTTAGAAGACGGCGTGCACACAGACATAATGAATATTCTTGCCCATTGTAGAAATAAAACAAGATAACAAAGTAGGTATACCGTAAAATAAATTTATCAGTTCTAATCTTGAAATAGCTTTAAACTTTAACGTAATCTTAACTCCAAGGGAAGCTTGTAAGAAATTCGCAATTAGTTCATTTGGTTTGGAATAAGTCTTGTAGACTCACGTCTTTATGAACTTTATAGTTTATGTCCCCAACTTCGCCACGATTTATAATTGAGTTCATTCGAGAAACTTGGAATGCTCAGACTTATTCCAACTTACTTTGTCATTTCGCAATTCGCTCCCACTTTCGAGGATTTGTGGTTCCGAGCTGGTTCATAGTGATACAGTCCCTCTTCGGAGATTTGTTTTGCAATTAGTGTAATTTTCTTCAGCTCGACTCGAACCGATACATCATCAACTTCACTATGCCACTGCCGGGTACAAGTTTCTTTTCAAAACGAGAAGTGTTAGGCTTAAGTTCATTGGTCAAATGCAGATTACGTGTACGTAAGTGTTAACACAACTTTTCGTTTGTCTCGTCTTATCTTTTGTCTGTGGTGGAAATTAGGAATATCTGTTATGTATCCACGTATGTAGACAATTTATTTATATTGTATTATATTAAAATTATTTTTTAACTCGATTGTAATTCCTTTTATAAAAATATGTCACAATAACAAACTAACTTTGTGAAACTCTAGCAGTTAAGGCAACGCTCGACAATCAAAGTTTACAGAGGATATGAATTTGATACTTGATATTTATTGTTATACTAAGGCCATATCCCACAAAATATATAAAAAATGTACTTTACATATTATTGTGATTTACAAGCGACATTGTTGTTGAGTTTTATTAAAATCCGTTCATTACATGAAAGACTAACAAACATCCATACATCCTTCTAAACTTTCGCATTGATAGTATCATTAGGTTTCTTACACCAAAATTTCAATATTGATAAACTGTTTTATTGCAATATTTACTCGTTCCCGTTGGAACAAGCCAGCGCGGTCGATCATACAGTTGGAGAAGGTAAAGTTGTATGTAAATGTCAAAGTTTTGGATTGTGTTACATTATGTCTGTACTTGTTTTTTGTTCTGAGGAACACAGCGGATGCATGAAGATTAAAGGTTCTTTTGAATTCGTTCATATTTAGGAAATTTGATAAGATTCTGAGTTTTTATGGATTCTTTTATAAAAAAATATATTGTAAATGCGATATTCGCCATGCTTACCTACCCATTCTATGTAAGTTTTTGTAATGTTAACGTGGATATCAAAAACACACCAAAAGACAAATGCGAAAACCTAGATCCGATTGTTTAAGTTCGTCATTGAAATACTTTATTTTATTATGAAGTATTTACATAAACTCAATGAATGTGAAATATAATGGAAAATAATCAGTTCATTGGCTTTATGTTACATTGGAATTGAAGTCAGAAACGGAACAAGTAAGGTATTAAAGGATTATTATACAAAAAGTTAATACTATTATTAATAGTATTCGATACTAGATTCTCGATAGTCCAATGTGATCATTGTATGGCTTATCAAATGCATTACATACCGTTTTTGTGTTATGCTTTTAGGGTTGTCTTTTATTGGTCTTTTTACAAGTCAACGGGAGTACTTAAGTTAAGTAGCTATTGAAGTGCCTCAGAGCCTATTATTGCTTGTGAAAATATTAAAAGTCATTGAAAGAAATTTTTCGTTTTCATTAAATATTTTCTCATTTATCTGTAAAGAAGTTCTATTGTCATAGAAAAGTTTCATTACAGAATTTTAATGAGAGAGAATGCTTTGCTAGCGACAGTCTCCGGGAAGAGTGTAATCAAGTTGCTGCGCAAAAAAAATTCTTCGCTTCTCATGCCACCTATTGTTATAGATTTCAAAGGTCCTTTTGAAAATACTAATCATTTTTACATTGCAAATGAATTTGAGTTCCATACCAAGTGATTTACAGACATTTATGTATTTCTTTTTTTTAATAGAATAGACGACATTCGACGTCGTCGTCATTTCTATTGAAAAAATGTGGCGCATCGGTTACCATAATGGTCGAATTTGCAGCGGTTTTCCCGTTCGATTTTTGTCAAGTTTTTCGTACATGGCAATCCTGGTATTCCCTCCAAACATTTAGCAGGTTAAAACTCATCAAGTACGAGGGTGCGTTTTTAAGTCTGCGGAATGGCGGGGTTAGAGGGGGGATAGCGGGCTCATTAAAGGCTGTACGTGTTAAGTGACTCATAACTAGAATAATTATAAAGTTTTATCACAATTGCATCATTAGTTTTAAAACTATCGACAATTAAACAACTCAATTCGGAAGAAAATTTG
>DWON01008373.1:0-12172 GCA_018251015.1 Phocides pigmalion okeechobee | reverse complement strand
AACATGTTGCTTTACGGCGGGTTATGAGGGTGGCGGTGGTACCGCCCCGGGCGAGCTCTAACGGTTCTACCACCTTTAGAATTAATAATTATGTAATTGGTACTCAAAAATAAAGCATTTTAATCGCTGATACTTTGTATCAGTTGCATGTATCAAGTGCATGGCTGCCACTCTTCATGCAACTGGTTCGAAATATCGGCGATAAAAAAGCATTAAAATTCCGCGTTTTCATTAGTTTATGTATGTGAGTATGGTTAATAGTTGGTTAAACTTATTTTTATTAGCTTATCATTTCTTTATGAAGAAGCCCGGATTAGGTAAAGGCTTCCAGGAGGAGTCCTAATCTGGGCCTCCGAGTAGGAACATGTATTTATCCCGTGCAAATTGAACCGAATTTGTACTGGTAGTTCTGTTAAAACCGTTTTTCGTTGCGACCGTTGCTTTCTTTTGCTTTTGACCGTCTATAAGGTTGCTTTTAAGGTCCATCTCAGATGTTTGAAAAAACAAGCCCGAGAATATATTTTTTCGCTTCATATAGCTTATATTTTGTAATGTCCCATATTAATTTGTAACAGAATGAAAAAAGCTTATGAAAATTTCAAAAAATGTGGTTACGATTTTTTTACATTTTTTATCAAAACTTGATCTTTAAAATCGCCTTCATTAGGAGAACAACCGTGCCATCACTTCTCGAATCCTTAATGACACTCGATATCGAAATTTCCAAAGCATTTGCTCCTTTATAAAAAAGTGATTGTCTTCAAATTTAATAACAGATTTGAATGACCCCTCCCCGGTGTGTTGTGGCCCGCTGAGGGTCTCTGAGGAATTGTATAAGAAGATTTCGATCATCGGCGGCGGAGCAGGCTTGAGATACACTCGGAACTCTAAAGATTTTATCCGTTTGCACCCTTGACGTTGACACCGAATTGATGTTATTAAAGAAAATAATACTAAAATACATATAAAAAATTATCATAAAATAATTATTGTTCCATTATCCATATAATTTTACCATAATTATTAGCCATACCCATAATCAATAACACATGTATTGTTTTTTGTATATATTATTCTCTCTACCCACGAGTTGACATTACAATACATCGAAATATTTTTGAAAAACAACCAATACGTTTATTCGAACCAATGTCGCATTTGGAGACCCTTTCAATTTCCGAATCTTAATATCAGTGTACCTCTGTCCTTACACGGAATTGTTTCATCAAATTATTTGGTCGTCGCTTTTGGGAGGTTTAACGAGAAGGGGATGCGATTTTAAGCCGAATTGATTTAGTTCCCACCATAAAATGAATGATAAAAATCTGAATCATATTTTTTACTGTTATTGTTTTTTATCAACATGTATACCATTCTTTCTTTATCAAATTCATTTTTTTATGAAAAATTAAGAAACGGGCATGCAGGCTACCTGATGTTAAGTGGTCACTGCAGCCCATGGAGAACCACGTCCAATCTCAAATAGATCAGAAGTTCATCTCCCAACCGAAACACAATACATGAAGAACATGTTGCTTTACGGCGGGTTATGAGGGTGGCGGTGGTGCAAGCCCGGGCGAGCTCAAACGGCTCTGCCACCTTTACATATTATATCATTGTAAGGTATTCACATACTCTAAATAAACTTGCCTTGTATACTTATATGTTTTTGTAATAAACCTTGGGTTTATTAGGTATATTGTGGCAGTGTCAGTATTCACCTTTCACACAAGAGTTCGACATTCAAATTTCTGGCAATATTTCCAAATAACTTAGAAATTAATCATCTTAATTAATTGTTAAATTATATAATTTCTACACGTTTGAAAGATCTTCATAAAAATCTCAAATTTTTTTAGACCCAAGTTGAGAAAAGCAAGTGTTGGACTTTATCTTAAACTTGACAGGAAGCCTGTAGGTGGAAATGATAATGATGATGAGAGTTGATGATGACAATTATGATACCAATATTTTGATAAGTTGGTAGGAAGACACTGCTGCCTGTTGAAACAGCTAATTTGGACCTAATCTTGTAGTCAATTCTTTTGAGACAGCTCAAAACGTCTAAATTTTAAATCCAAATGATTTTTATTGAATTACAATAATCTTACGTCAAACCGACGGCGACGACGTAATTCCAAATCAAGAAACGCCTCGGATTTGTAATTTGAAGGTTCTCATGAAATCTAAATGTACCACAATATTATTAAAAGTTCATTCTCAGTCTCGATGATTCATCTTAAAATATAGGAATCTTTATAAAAGAGGAAGGTGACCGACAGACCCAGACATCAACCTATAGCCAAAACCAATGTAGCTAGCAGATCCTAATATCAAGACCCAATCGAAATCCTTAACTTCGAATTCAGTAATCTGCAGATACGTTCTTTATATAGTACTATCTGACCCAACAAACGCTGTCAAACAAAATGTGTGTGTGTGTGTGTGTGTGTGTGTGTGTGTGTGTGTGTGTGTGTGTGTGTATGTAAAATTAGAGTTACATGACATATTGGGATGTATTGTAATATCAACTTCTGTACAATCAAAGCTTTAAGTAAAACGCAATTACTAATGGAAACGTAATTTATAATGTGAGAAACAAGAAAAAACACGAAGCAAGCTGGTATTTGTCGTTGAACAGAATAAGTGGTACAACTCATTTCTCGCTTTAAGAAAATCGTCTGACAATGCAAATAGCACTCTGGGTTCATAAACTTAAGTTTCAATTTCCTTTGTAACCGCTATATTGAAGTGTACTTGTGTTTAATTCATCTAGATTATGCCAAAGGACCAACGGTACGATAGTCGAGAAAAACTTGCTATTACAAAACAGGCTAAGTGTTAGGATTGAAGCGTTTTGATAAATTCCTAAAATAAAAACGTATATTGTTTTTCAAATTCTACAAGTGCATGTCTTGACTGACGTAAAATTTCAAATTTTTCAATTTTTCAATTCGATTTATTTGTCATAGCTATTTATTCGTAGCTAAGAGGTCAATTTGTAAGACAGAGCTTAGCTCTAGAGCTATATAGTTTAACTGAGAAGGTACTTCAGCTTCCATTGAAATCCGTGATAGGTGGTAGAACAACTTGTATCCAATCCATAATCTATAATCATAATCCAGCTTGTGTATAGCGATTACAAAAATGCATATGCCGGTATCACTAAAAGTGAGGCGACCTCCGTAACTTTTAGGAATAGCAATGCATCTAAATACGATTTCAGATAGGACTTCAATCCTATTGGAAGATTTATGTGGATATCTATGAGCTGCCTCGATTTCTTCACATCAGAGGGTCTGCGTACTCATTGAACAATTTACTTTTCACATAAATATGATAAATACAGATAGTTCAATATAAGGAGAAATATTGATGCATTCAATTAAATCCTCATAACTTTATATATTGACCTACAAATTGATATAGACTTATAGATTGCGACAGACTTGCAGATTATAGAAGTATGGACAGAAAGACAAGACGAAAGAACTTATAAGGGTTCCGTTTTACCATTAGACTGTAGAACCCCAAAAAGCAAAATCTCTAATTTACTAATTGCTTTTATCTATTGAAGGCCCAGCGCCCATCAGGCAAAGTGAAAGTTTATTCCTTGTGCCGTCGTCTAATCATTTTCAAAGAGCCCTTTGCCCTTTAATATTTTTTCAAAGAGCTGAAACTTCCTGGCCTCTGCTGACCCGGCAGCTGGATTGCTTTTAAACCATTAAAAGATTAAAAAAACCTTGTTAATTGGACGACTGTTTGGTAAAATTTGCTGATATGCATTTATTGGGTCTGCGAAGATTTCTTTTGGATTGGTTGAATTGGATCAGTATTTTTTATATCTATCTCTAAATATTATAAAACAAAGTCCCCAGTTCATGATAAAAATCCGTCCAGAACTTCAAAAAGTACTGGACGAATTTTCTCACAGTTTTCAACAACAGGTAGAGTGATACCTGAGAAAGGTTTTGGTGGTTAATTCAATATAGTAACTCAGTCCTCCTTCAAAATAGATGTTTCTAATTATTAGTATTCGCAACTAAGTAATAATTAAATTCACAACTAGGTAATAACTGCATGAAAGAAACATAATGTAAGTAAATATAAACTCTATTATCCAAGCGAAGCTCGGCCCAGTCACTAGTTTTATATATAGAGACTGACAGACAAAAATATCAAGGTATAGCCGAAACCACTGGACCTAGAATTCTTAATGAATTTATATTATTTCTTATATTATAACTATAAAGAGTTTATGTGTAAAATTTCAGAAGAAGCCAAGAGGCGCAGATATGTTCTACTTAGCAGTGATTACGTGTTTGTTCCGCTTAGCTATGAAACCTTTTGTCCGTGAGGTCAGAGTGCAAAAAAATTTAAAACAATTGTTCCCACTTTAATCGAAGCCGACGGTGACAAGAGGGCTGGTTCATATCTCGCGAAGAGAATTGCGTTCACTTTTCAAGATGAGGAAACGGACTCACTGCAGGTTGTTTAGCTTAGGCTTTTATTATAATTAGATTAAGATTTTCATAATTGTTATTAAACATGGATTTAAAAAATAGGAAAAAAAATTGACGTGTAAATTGATATAAATAAATAAATTTTTGGATTTTAGATTTAGCAGGTTTAGCTAATCGTTGATTTCTGTGTCTATCAGTCAACCCTCCTCTTTTATTCAGATGTGAGCTTAATCTGAGACCTTAGAATTTCCAAAAACAAAAACAAGCGTAAATAAGGCGAAAAGCTGTTTTACTTCACCCCAATATACCTAAAGCTTGCACTTTGCACCGTGTTCCCCTCCCATTATTTGGTTTTATTTAATCAGCTCTGACAATATTACCGTGTTCGTTAGCTCGCACCCTCAGACAGACAGACATAATCCAATTTTTGCTGCATATATATGTAATAAAGTAAAATGTTTGTATTGCGTGGAATCTGTGGGCTTAGCTTATACCGTAAAGATTATTGCAAACTCGGAAATCTATCAAGATTAAGCCAATATGTAGGACTAATTTAAGAATATTCGTATATTTATTTATAGAATTGTTAGGTTTTGTGATTTGCATGAAAATATCATTTAAAACTTGTATTGTAGGAGGAAGTGGAATTGGAGCAATTCAGGCAATGTTTTTAAGGTTGTAAAAAGCCAATATATAGGTCTAATTTAGGTATAGGTTTTTTTTTAGATAATTGCTAAATTTGTAATATTATTTACAAATTATGACTTATATTCTTGGAACAAGTGGAGTTGCAGCCCTTTCAGGTAATGTTTTAAGGTTATAAAGTGCCAATATTTAGGAATAATTTGGGTGTAAGATAAACTTCATATAATTATTAAATTTATAATGACATTTACAAATTATGATTTACATTGTTCAAGCAAGTGAAGTTCTGCTCTGTTGTTGGAAACGGCTTCAACTCTACTCTCCAACTATAACTGAATATTTATTTTATAATATGCTATTTTACATATAGTTCCTTAAACAATCAATTTAAAAATTAGAATTGCGATAGCTATGCAATGTGGGAATGCGGCTAGCGTTCATGGCACCGCGCATAGGCACGGACCACGGACTCCCTTTAATGTTAAGGCTTTTCTTTTAACTAGTTTTAAGATTTTCATTATTGTTATTAAATATGGAATAAATTAAATTAAAAAAAATAGAAAACATACGGCACATTTTAATAACAGTAGTCCAGACTCCAACAGCAATTCGTGTCGATTGTAAACTGAGACCAGAACACTAAGCAAACTCGCGTCTTTCAAACGCCCGGTTGCAGCACAGCCTAGGGCTTGCAAAAACTGTTTTTGCAATTGGATAATCCATTTCATTAGAATCCAAGTTAAAAGTGATGAGCGGACCGATAGTAGGTATCATACGAGTAATGCTTGGATATAATAAAGGATTAAGAAGTATAAGTAATTGTTTTGTATGTTATAGTATTTTAATGTACGAACAAAACATTGAGAGAAACAGTAAATTTGACAGTTTGTACTATGGGACTACTTATTTTATATTCCATTATTGCATTGTTAAACAAAAATAAAAGTTGACTGTTCCTAAGGTTTTGTTAGAAACCGCAAATAAATTATAAAAATATCCTGAACTATTTAAAGGTGGTACAGTCGTAAGAGCTCGCCCGGGGCGGCACCATCGCCACCCTCATAACCTGCCGTAAAGCAACATGTCCTTCATGTATTGTGTTTCGGTTGGGGAGGTATGGTTGCCTGATACACATTATTGGAGGCGACCATATTAGTCCTCAAGAGTAGGAACACATCCGCGTCCATCCTTAAATAGAACTTCTGTTTTATTTGAGATTGGACGTGGTTGTCCATGGGCTGCAGTGACCACTTAACATCATGCCCGTTTCTAACTCTTTCCTAATAAAAAAACCAGCAACTGTTAGGTGTTTCGTTTTGGAGAAGGCGAAAGTAATTACAAAACAAATCTTTTTTGTATGAAAATATCATTTACAAATAACTTAAATCAACACAGAAAGTGACGTTGGAGCCGTCTCAGATCTTGTGTTTATCATTTAAGTAATCGTTGGATTTTATAATACCTTTTTTTACTGTGTTTGTTTAGTAACCAATGAAGAGTATTAGAAAATTGGTGTCCAGAACACCAGCTTGATGTTTAAATGTCTTTCAATCTTACCTGAAGGCTGTAGCAAGTACTCCACCATACCCTTGGGCGGAAGTAGCCCCTGTCAGTCCAACTGTAGGACTGGATTCAATCGGCAGTAACTTCTTGTTTTTGATGAGCACCTGGAAATCAAGTAAACGATTTAAAATCAACCATTGATACTCTTTCGTGAGAATGTTAAGAACTGCAAAGTGAAGCAACGTTGAGCGCGGCCTGGAATTGGATGGGTGACCGTTAGTGGTTAAATTTGTTGATGATTCCGTCTTTCGGAAGGTGCAAAAATCTGTTATAATGATGATAGCACTTAGAGCAGGAACCGGTTGTTGGACGCCGGTGACAAGAGTGGTTCATATCTCGCTGGTTCATATCAAAGTTGCTATCGCTATTCAATACGGCAATATGGTTAGCGTTCTTGGCACCACGCAGGCACCGACTCTCTTTAGATTGTTTAGGTTACGCCTTTATTATAATTTTCATTGTTGTAATTAAAATAAAACAATATTTTAAATTCAAAATTTAAACATAACGTTTATATTTAATTACTAAGCTTTTCTAAATATTATTGGTGTTGGAATTAATTCGTAGCGTTTTTTACTAAAAAATAACGATTTATTTGAAAATAAAATAAAGAAATACATTAGTGAAAATACTATCCATCTTTACTTTCTACGTTTAGGCATATAAGTTAAGTTTTTTGTAAATTGGGCGCGAAATTAAATAGTTAAATTCAATATAATAATTCAGTCGTCATTCGAAATAGATGTTTCTAATTGTTAGTTAGCAACTAGGTAATGACGATGCGTGTATGAAAGAAAAATAATGTAAGTAAATATAAACTCTATTACCGTAGCTGGGCCGGGCCGCTAGTTTTATATAAGGCTTTTATTAGAATTTATTTATTTATTCATTTGGATTGCCAACATAATGAAGCGACATTTTTATAAAAGTCTAAATAATTAAATGTTCCTATTATAACAGGTAACCACAACATGCATTATATCCATTTGACATTAAATGTTACTTAGAATAAATTTGGATAAGCTAAGATCTCCCTCAAGGCGAGTTCTTGTCGCCTGGGGAGCGGCCATGCTTCGATAGTCTCAATTTAGAGTTTGTTTATATGCAAGATATTTAGAAAACTGTGATAGCGTGATTCAGGATCGTGTGGCGCCATCTCTTGTTGAGTAGCGGTAAGTCGCCACCACAAGCTATAAATACTATAACTAAACACGTTTATCTAAACTAGTTACTGAGTGTGTTAAATACCTTGTACTTAAGTTGCTCAGGGCTGGGCAACCGGGGCTCGTCTGTGTAGTCAGCTTCAAACAAGAATGATGTCACCAATTGATCTCCAAACACTGCCTGGATAAAAATGAATCAGTACAGTAAGTAAATCTATATATATTCAAGGAGAACTAGTTCGAAAGGGAAGGTTCCACCGCCGCCCTCAAAATCCATAAAGCATTAATTGTTGTAAATTAAGTTATCGCCACAAGATTGGAAGCAGAAACAGCGTCTGTCTATTTGTATTTTTTATGTGTGAAGAGTAGCAACCGAGCATGCAAACCACCTGATGGAAATAAGCCACAGCACTTGGACATCCATGTACAATTACAAATAAGACTGAAATATCTGAGCTTGAACATGGATGCGTTGCTACTCCTGAGGATTAAGATGGTCGCTTCTCTTCATAGTGTAGCCGGCAACCGCACCTCTCCAACCAAAACAAAAGAATGCTTTACGGCGGATTATGAGGGCGGCGGTGGTACCTCCCCGTTCAAACTATAGTTCTCCCACCTTTAAAATGTCCTACGGATACTAAAAAATACAATATTTCAGTGAATTGCCGGCACATCTTCAGTCTAAATAATACAGCTCCAGTTTAGTGCTGACGCTGACGCAATGTAATATATAAGCGCCACAATCAAAGGATTAATCATCTGATATTTGGTATTCTTTAGTTTTGATAACAATATAACTTCATTTATCAAAGTTCCAAATCCAAATCTGTATAGCCTTGAAATGACCGATTTATAAGTTGATTCTGCATTAAATGGTTCACCGTTTTTTATGTGAGAAGAGAAGCAAAAGAGCACGAAATGAAATGAAGTAGTCGCAGCCCATAGACATCCACGTACAACAAACACTACTGAAATCCCATCTTAGCTACGTAGATACGTTGCTACTGAGGAGTAAGATGGTCTCGCTTCAAAGTGAGCAACCGCACGTCCAATCGTACCAAGTAATGCTTTACGGATTATGAGGGTTTGTTGAATACCAGCTGACCTCAAACGTGCTGGCCATGACCTGCTGCTGCGGGAGGCTGCAGTGGTTCTCGATGCTCAGGATAAGTGGATACGGTGACGTAACGAATGCACTCCTGGGGAAAAACATCAGTGTAAAGAGAGGATTTTTAAGGTTCTATTTTCGGCGATTTGGACATGAGTTAAAAATCCGAAACCAGGAATTCTTATTGTAAGAGTCAATACGTATCTACTCAGAACCGGCTCGAAGGGCCAATTCGTGGTCGGCCGGATTATTGAAGAAATTTTTATGCGGCCTATAATTAAAAAATAACGCGGTTGCAGGTTGTTCACTTGTCGTGTACGTACGTGTCATTTAAAAAAAATTCGTAAATGTTAGAGGGATGCTACAAAATAGAATGTTTGTGTGAATTGTCCCTATATCTTGAGTTTAGAGAAAGGAGCTCCAGTTTAGTGCCGCTTCCCACAATTCTGATTCGATATAACATATGACCAATCAAAGTGTTAAGGACTATTTACTTGAGAACAAACCTAGCAATCGTTTCCACTACTCTTCTGAAGGGTATTTTCGTTGTAAAAGTGTGTCCATGGTATATGACTGGGCTGCCATCGTCTCCGTCCCAGCAGTCCAGCTCAACACACCTGCAGCCCGTCAGCAAGACCTGGAAAAAAAGTCCTTATTATTAAAGTTAAGCAAGATTTGGTGCGGTCAAAATATGGATGGGTGACCATTGGTGGTAAAGTTTTATCTGCGCTGCCATGCTTCAGAGAGCCCGAGTACCACGTCTCGATGAACCATTTATCCATATTTTCACCAGATTTTAAGGTGGAGTATAAAGTATCCCGGAGTAAAACGAAGAACGTAACCATGAGCCATGCAACTGATTGGAAACATCGGAAATCAAAAAGCGTTGATCGAAAGTACGTGTTATGAAACGTAACGAACAAATTCGGCGATAATCTCAGTTAGGCGATAAATCATATATATCATTTTCCGTTGTGGGGGAGAGACCCGGTACCCGTACTATCAGGTTCAGTTATCAGATCAAATAGGATAGGATCCGATTGAATTCCATCTTGTCCATTAAAATACAACATAATAGCAAAGCTGCTATTGATAGATACCGTTATAAGATAACCGGTTTTTGATATTGAACCGGTAACACGGAACCAAATTTAAATACCGGTATTATGTTCAAAGTTAATTTTGATAGGTACATTCTTAGTACTAATAGGAAGCCTCGTTCCCAAGTGAGAGGCATTGTTAAGAATAATATTGATTTACTGTCCCCTTTTCGTAACAAGTTACGCTCAAATAACTACTTGCCCTTTATTTTTATGCTTCATCAGCTATTTAGGTAACACTTCATTAGACATCCATATTATACGGTTCAGAGCATAATATTCTGCACGCATGCTCCAAATTATCGATTTAGTCTTAACGAAGTAGTACGTCATCTCGGCGCTCTCAGACAGTATTATTTTAAAGCTCTATTGTGCGGACGATTTTGTGTACTTTTAAATTTGTATTGGCAAGTGTTTTCTGATAACCGTTTTAAATTTTAATTACTTCACAAGTGATTTTGGTTTTCTTGGCTGTAAGATTATACTTCCATTGCGTTTTGTATCTGATAAAATCATTAGTACTGAATGTCATTTAACTGTCACTATTGTCAGTGACGCTGTCAGTTTTGTTTGTGTATATTTTGCCGGTTTTTGTGTTACAAATTAAATTACTTTCTTTTTTGTAGTTTAAATAGCAAAATGAAGGAAGGATCCGCGGAAGTTGATACGAAAAATGTTGTCAAGAACCGGGAGCTGCTGTATCGTATGATTATTAGGTGAGAACTAACATTTCGAAGCTACATTACGTGTTATAAAACAATAATTTTACAGTGATATATTTATGAAAGTACTCGTGTCTGATTATTGTCGTTTTTAAACTAAGCGCTTAGGTTTTTTTAAATCGAACTTCATTCTTTACGTTTATCTTTATTGTCTTCCCATGTTATTTGAGGTTATAAGCATAATTTGTTATTATGATGGTGATATTATGGATGATATTATTAAAGTATATAAAACATGAAATAAATCTCTTCTGGCGGCGAAGAATAAGTTTTCATCTACATCAAGTCGATTTGTGGTCCTCTACATTACGATTTTGTTTGTTTAGTTGGGTTTTGGTGCATTTGCTGCCACAGTTTATGGAGGCTTGGAATAACTTCTAATTGAGACAAGTAAATTTGTAACGCCATAACATGATATAGCTGCTTAATATTCAAATTGAGAGGAACATGTGCGGTGAAGTGGTTACCATACCAATCTGTTGGATTCGCTTTTCAACCGGGCATGCAATTGATTATTTATTTAATACATTTTAACACGTTCCCTGCTACAACACTGCTGTGTAATTCTGGGCGCGATACACTTGCGGCTCTACACAACTGTGTCATAGCTTCAAATTTGTATGGATTATGGGCGATCCAAAGTGCTGTTTTTTATGTTGGCGCTACAAGACTGGGGACGGACATTACGTGTGTGAATTCGTAGATGATACACAGATGTTAAAAATACAATTGTTCAGTAATTTGTCGGCGTATCTTCAGTATAATCAAACAAGCTCCAGTTCAGAACCGCCTCTGACAATACTGACCTGGTCATATATATATGCGCCGCAGAGAAAGTGTTGACTTTAAATTTTTTATGTTTTTGTGGAAAGCAAATGACTGTGGAGGCCATCTGATGTTAATGCTCTCTCCATGGACACATACATATGTATGTTCAACTTCAAATAAGATGAAAGTCCTGCTAGACAGGGAGCTTAGATGCATAGCTACTGAGGACTGAGCTGGTCACCGCTTGTGATGCCATCGCTTAGTGCACCTCTTCAATCAACACACAAGATCATTTTTCAAAAATTAATGAATGTACTTAACTGATTCTATGCAGATGGCACCACAGTTGCCATCCGCACGGAATCAGTTAATGTATCTGTTTTGTACTTAACTTACTCGAAATTGTTTGTAGATGACAGTAGAGAGTATTATAGTACAGAGATTCTCACACACAATTAGCTGTTTCGTATGCTCACTATCTTTCTAAAGTTATACTGTGTAATGTTTATTTATTAAGGACTGATTTAAAAAGAATGCCGGGAGTTTTCTGCCAGCTTTTTTCTCTCTTCAACATCAATGGACAGGTGCTCAAAACCGATGTACTGATTACATTGTATCCTTGACATTCATTGAGTGTATG
>DWON01008372.1:0-12173 GCA_018251015.1 Phocides pigmalion okeechobee | reverse complement strand
AAACGCAAAAAGTACCGGATGGATTTTCTCACAGTTTTCAACAACAGTTAGAGTGATTCTTGGGGAAGGTTTTGGTGCATATTTTTTTGTAAATTGGGCGAGAAATTGAATATTTAAATTCAATATAGTAACTCAGTCGTCGTTCGAAACAGATGTTACTAATTGTTAATTTTTGCAACTAGGTAAAGACTGGTTGCATGTATGAAAGAAAAATAATGTAAATATAAACTCTACTACCCGAGCGAAGCTGGGCCGGGTCGCTAGTGACATATAAACAGAAACGACTACAATATTAGGACAAAGAAAACTTTACATGGAGAATATATTTATTCACACCACGTTTCGTGAAGGTATGTTTCCACCGCAAACGTACGCACGTTGCGATGAGAATCCGTTTTACAGTGAGCCATACAGTCTCACTGCGCTCATTCTCCTTATGGTATAATCATGTAGATCCACCAATTTGATATTTAACGCTATAACAATACGGGCTATTACTCTTTGCGTAAATAACAAAAGAACAGATCGTTAGACAAAGAAAACGTGTACATGAGAATGTTTTTTTCGTTACATCATCGTCGTAAGGCGAATTCTACGTAATTATTTGTTTACGTTGCTTGCATTTCAAAGTATAGGGATACGATGGTCGGATGGCATGGCATACTAAATCGGGCTAATTATGCGTCGTCTGTCCACCTGGGCTTCTGAATTCAATTCACACTTGACTGAAATGCCATCAGGTACTTATTGGAACCAATTGAATTATTAAAATTGGACTCACTAATTGAACCAATTCTCATAGTGTAATTATTCTATCATCAGTAGTCAGGACATATTGAAATGCCCATGTAGTCGTCGTGGCGTTTGCCCCAAGTTCGAAATTAGAATACAAATTTGTATTGCTCTATATAACAAAGGTAATAAGCACCATTAACTGCGTAACACAAAATAACTTTTATTACAAAAGCTTAAATTTGTTTTCTTTTTTATTTTTCTGTGCTCCGGCTCAAAATGCCGCAGACTTTGTCTCCTCTACTTTTTCATACCAATTCCCACTTTCGTGCCTCTTGCACTTTTATCCCACATTCTAAATTTTCTTTTTTGTTACTGGCCGGTGGGGATTACTGTATCGCAGGATAAAGATTACGCAAAATATAACGCTATTGAGTCAACGCTTATAATAATGATCATTACTCATAAAATTTCGATTGTTAAGAAGTAAACTCCTAAAATATGTTTAGGAATCTTACATGAAAATCGATTGTTAACGAGAAATCGCTTAAAATAGTTAATACATATTAGTTCATTTAATAATCAACATAAGTAGTAAGGAAATCTAAAGATGGTACGAGTAAAGCCGTTAGAGCTCGCCCGGGGCGGCACCACCGTCACCCTCATAACCCGCTGTAACGAAACATGTTCTTCATGTATCGTGTATCGGTTGGGGTGGTGTGGTTGTCGGATACACATTATTGGAGGCGACCATCTTAGTCCTCAAGAGTAGGAACGCATCCACGTCCATCCTTAAATAGAACTTCTGTTCTATTTGAGATTGGAAGTGGTTGTCCATGGGTTGCAGTGACGATTTAACATCAGGTGGACTGCATGACCATTTCTTACTCTTTCATAATAATATTTATTTTATTAATTTAAAGTTTAGTTAGCCATACAAATTTACACGTAATTGTGGTGAGGTAAACGTTCAACAAGAAAGTAATATTGTCACCATACCGACAAGTCATAATGCAAATATCGCACCAAAATTCATATTTAAGATATGTTATCTGTATATGCACATATATGGAATTTTATTACTTCAACGTGGTCCAATTACGACACTGCAAGGATTTTTTTATCCAAGCCGCAATTTGATAGGAATTCGCAGAAAAATAAAAATCGAAATAATTCGTTACCCCACAACGTAAAATCGATGTAATTCGTTACCCCACAGATGTATTTTTATTAAATTGTTTTTAGATGTTGATAGAATGACTGCAATGTATGTTTTAAAACGGTAAAGAGATATTACAGATTTTTTTAGTTAAAATATATAATAATTTCACTCATATCATATCTAATTTAAAGACCACCCGCGGTTTAATCCAACCGGATGTCGCATGTCTCTATAAATAGTTTAATCTAATATACAGTTCATTTAAATTTTTTTATGATCGCAGTGTCATAAAATACACACATTCTTAAGTCATGTCTAAATATAAATAATTCAACAGAGAATATTTAGTACACACACATACACACACATATGCACATAATACATGTTGGAAAAGTAGCAAACAATTGTGCAGGCCATCTGATGTTAAATAGTCTTTATAGCACATGGACATCTACGTCCAACTTCAAACAGACAAATCCTGCCTGACGTTATGCATACACGTTGCTGCTCCTGTCAAATGAGATTTTCGCTCCGTTTTTGAGTGGAGCGTTAACCACATCTCTCCGACCGAAACAAGAACTAATTTAGGATTATATGCCTCTACTTTCGATCTGTAATTCTGCCACCTTCCAAGGTTCCTCCATAGTACACGTACATAAATACGGATCAAATTAATAACCTCATTTTTGGTATCGGTATAAATAGCCGTGCTCTACTAGACAATGCAAATACCTCCCGTTTGCAATCGATCTCTACAAACGGCTCTTCCATCCATACAAGTAATAAAACAAACAGATCGCTTTGTACAAGGAAGATCCACGAGAAACACTATTATAAACCTTCATTAACACAGTAGAACTTAAAACTTATTACAATAAGTTTCACTTAACATTGAATGTTCGTTTCCTTTCAATCAGTCTATAAATAAATAGTCAATTTGAAAGTTACGGGTGCATACATGAGATTTTTTTTGAGAACGAAGATGCAGCGAATACAAAAGAACCTTTTTGAGAATACACAGGCAGCAGCTCATTAAAATAACTAAAAATTCTCATAATACTTCAGTGGGTGTTGATAATAACGCATGCGAATTATACCACATTCCTTGTTTAACCAGACTGGAGAATTTATAAAAATTAAGTATTCCATAGCGGGCCAGAAAGAACTTGTCGGGCCAGATAACTTGCCAACGATTATTGTATTCCATTCATTAATATTTAGTCCCATCGCAGGAACAATGGGCTCGACGACTTGTTGCCTTATAGACCGCGAGCCAGCAACAATATATCACGACCAGTTCAATCCCAAACAATAACTTGTTAACGCTTCAGAGAGGTGTATTATGAAGCCTCGGTGACGTCAGCTGCGTTCTCCTAGTTGGAAAGAACAGCGGTGACGATCGCTTAAAAAAATGTAAAAAAAAACCGACATCATTTCTGCCACCACTGTTCATCCTGCCTGTAGAACTGTAACTGACTTTTATTTATTTATTTATTAGCGATCCGGCCCAGCTTCGCTCAGGTCATGGAGTTTATATTATTTACATTATTTTTCTTTTATATATGCATCCAGCAAATAATGTCTAACTATTTGAGTTTAGAGAGTTTCACGATATAGCTGTCTGAAGCTTTGGACAAGTTATAGTCCGAAAACAAATTATAGACGAAATTTGCATCCGGCCCGTGGACTAACAGCCTACCGGGACGAGGAATAAATTATATTCTAAATGGAAGCGGATTCTGACATATCAATCAGCATTTACACTTTTTGCACGCATAACGAAAGATGCAGTTCATTGCATAAATACTTTAATTAATGAAAATAATATAAAAACAAGATTCCCGACAATTCTAACCTAAATGACGTAACGGATAGGGACGAATTCGTTTCATTTAAAATTAATTAGAACTCCACATTCAGATTGTTCAGGTTAGGCTTTTATTATAAATAATTTTAAGATTTTCATTATTGTAATCTTTATATATATTCTTCTGTGCGTGTGAATATCACTGAATTCCTCCTTAACGTCTGGACCGATTTTAATGAAATTAATAGTATGTCTTTAGGTGGATCCGAGACCCGAGATTTAGATTCTCAAATGGACCAAGGCGAATTGCGAAGACAGTAACTATACTACTGTTAGTGTTAGTAAAAGTAACTGTACTTCCCGGGTTGAACTATAGTTCTACCGCCGTTTGACATTGAATACCACACGTGTTGATGGTAATACTACCATACATACCGATGATATTATCAAAATTGTTCGTACATTATTTCTTACTCTAAATCAATTCCGATAATCCAACGATCCGATCCGAGGCTACACAAAAAACATTGCATACAACAATATATATATAACAAAGACATATATACAAAGAAAACTAAACGCAAAGAAGTTGCAAAAACATATAAAGATGCAAAATTTTCGTATAAATTAACGAAGCGTGAAAGTGTTTCTCGAAGGAGCAATAATGAAGTCAATTCTAAAGCCTAAGGTGTTGCCAACAAAGCCGAGGAAGTCAGGTGGTTAGAAATTAGCGAGCAATTAGCAATTAACAATTCCGAGGAAGACGCGCCGCCGCCGGTTGATTTGTAACGACCGGCTAGAGCTTTATGAAGCACCGGTTCACTGACAACAGTAGACGATAAACTAAAAGTATAACGTGCTTATTTTAAAATGTATACTCGTAACATTAATTTTAGTGGCAGCCCATTTTATATTCTCCCTTTTGTTATTCTGCAAAGGCGTACAGCATACAACACTACGCTACTGAAACACAGCTTCTGATATTTGTATGAAGAGTGTAAATCATAGTTTATATGTAGGCACGATCATAACGTATCATATTCAAAATTATATACGCAAGTTAAAAAAAAAAAACTTTTTTGAAATCGCTGCCCAGCAATAAGATCATATTTTGTTACTTTATCTTCATTTAGTATGATAATGTAACTGAGTTCTTAGTTTACAATATAGCGTATAATATCATATAACTTTTTTCCTAATTCTGTTAATACCCTCAATACTGCACTACGCTGCTGTGGCAATTCACTGGGTCATGTATGTGGCAACTACATTAACGAGTATGCACACTTGAGCGGAATCGCTGGCTTAGCTAGTCAATTATTTAAAAAAACGAATTAAAAATCTATCTGGATCTCTAGGCAAGACTTTATTTATGCACTGGCATTTTTCACCTAAACTATAATATTCATATCGCGAATCTCCCGAGTATACGACCGTAGCACATGTCAAAAGGCGAGGGTCATCCGGTGAAAATCGGGCGAAACTTTATCACTGGCATGTAATTGCCGGGTGAAATTCGTAAATTAGCGGTTAGCGTGAGTGGGCGCAGTGCGTCTTCTGAGACGTGGCTATTACGTACGGATCGTCGGATTATCGGAATGGTTTTAGAGTAAAAAATAATGTACGTACAATATTGATAATATAATTTTGATGCATAATGTTTCAAAAGCGGTAGAACTATAGTTCAACCCAGGATGTACCCGTGTTGTTCACATAATCCGCCGTGAAGCAATTCTTGTGTTTCGGTTTAAGAAGTAACCTGAGGAATTGTAGCGCTTTTACATATTGTACCTTTGCAAGGTGGAAGAATCTATACGATTCGATCGGCGAGGTAGCACCGCCATACACATTACAAGCCTGAAACGCACTTGGACTCTCAGTGCAAAGGTGTGGTTGTTCGTTCGCTTACAAATCAGGCAACGATCTTAATCCTCAGGAGTAGCAATGCATCTGTGATCGACTTCCAAGTAGAACTCTTGTTCTTTACGAACTCACTGAGTACTTGCCAACTACCTCTAACAACACTTCTAAAAAAGAGAAAGTCATAACTCAGATTGAACTTTGATCCGAGAGCTGCAAGGATTATTTAACATCAGGTGATTTTTTCTCCCGGTCAACATTACCTAATAGGGCGCTTCAAGCCTGTACTGATTTACATTGAACCCTTGACACACATTAAGTGTAAGTAAATACTTTACAATTAAATGAAATATTTGGATTTCAATTTGCTCATTTGCCATTTTTATCGCATAATCAGAAGATAGAATACACAGTATTCAGTCACAGTCTCGCGTTCACGTATAAACACAAAACCATCGTATTTACAAGCGTGGCGCCTCACAAATCAATCGGGCTCGCGGTGTGACAGTAGGCAATTTCTCCAATCTCGGACGCACGACCGGCGAGATCCGCTCCACAGAACGGACGGTTCCCACAGCTTCGCACGATTGCTTCGTCAATTGAAAAATAGGTACGTGTTGGAGATATAATAAGATTTCCCCTTCTTTCCCCTTCAAGAGCTGAGATTGACCTGACCAACAGCTGAAAATGGGTCACCTTTCAAAATCAATGGAACTAAGCCATTATCCATTGGCCACCACGATGAACAAATGGATTGATAGAGGTCAAACATCTCTGCATCCATCCATCAGCCTGTACGCGTCCACCTCTGGACATAGGCCTCTTTGTGCCCTTTACACCCAACATTAGCCCGCTTTTCTTATCATTGCGTACGTCCTCCTAGTTGAGAGCGCCCTGTGCTCCTTTTGCCTAGATGTGGTCGCCGTTCCAGGACACATCTCTTCATATATAACTTTTACGCATGGAGGTTTTGTCGCGACTTTCTTTTTCACCCTTAAAGCTTATTGAGGAATCGACAATAACTTTCCTATCTCTGTACATGAAATACAAAAAATATACAAATTTTATGTACCATCTGCACAAGTAGGGTGTTTATTTTCAATCCCCCCTCAAGACAACCACTTACGTATTCACTAAGGGGATGATTACTATTAAATTGTTCGTTATTCGCTATATTTCTTCCCCTAAAGATCGTAAAATCCTTTGAACGAAAGAGTTCAGGAAATGCTCTATCGGAAATTCTAGAAACGCTTTCGTAGTGCGTCTTAAATCGAAATAAAATGTATCCTGCATATACTTCTATTAATTTTATTATACCTTTATAGTTACAAGAGAGACGACTGTGTTAGTTTTCAGGAATAGCAACGCATCGACTCATGCCGTCATATGGGACACGAGTTATGTTTGAGGTACATAAGCTCGGCAACCATTTAACATCAGGTGGCATGCACACTCGTTGGCAACTCATTTAAGACAATAGTAAAGTATGCATATTGTTCATTTATCTTAAATCATAAACATAACAATTACAACAAGCAATAGCTCAACTGTTAGCGTCATGGTCTGATGTTCGTGTTTAGTCATCGCATTAGACACTCGCAATTTTCACACAGCGCAGTTGTGACAACACGCGGACTTGCAAACTCGCCAGAGGCTGTGCTCGAACGAATTCCCGCACAGTTACTCACGACGAGACAAAGAGCTGTACCAACAAACGCCTCAGCGCTTAGTCAAGTGCCGGAGCCGTAACGGGAATGCACCGCGGGCCGCGGGGTGAGCAGTCGTCAAGTGCCAAGAGTCTTCACTTGAAGAGAGAACGAGAAATATTGCCATTTGAATTATACGAAATGCATTAAACATTGAAATCTTATTGATTTAAAAAGTAACCCATTTTTACATTAAATTAAACGGAAATAAGCTAAAAAAAAGAACCACACCAAAAGATAAGAACGCTAATTTTAGAGGTAGAAATATAACTGTTTCGAAGGTGGAAGAACTTTTTATTTAGAAGGGATAAATATTTTTCATTGACTCTAGATTACTGAAGTATATGATGCAAACGTTGTTGTGCTACGAAGAAGCTGGATTGCAATGTTGAAACGCTGGAGATACTTAAAGCGGAACATTATGAACAGTCAGCAGAGTGTAGACAGAAGTGTGCCCATTTAAGGCAGAAGTTTGAGCGGAATTCAGTCAGGGCAAGCAGTAAAGATGGAAAAGTGAGTCGGACAGCATTTTAGCTAACTTTAATCAGATTATCCAAATCCAGTATCGTTTTTGTGGTGGCAGGGAAGACTATGTTCAAGCCAGGCAAAACTATATGTCAAGGTAAGGCCCCGATACCTGAAAAATACTACGGAGAATAGGATACTCCCTAGACAAAATTTTTGGTCTATCCGGTAGGCTTAAGGTTCTATTTGAAAGGATGTTGGCAAATTAGTACGTAAAGTTAGCAGTTGTGAGACAGGAACTTCCGGACCAACTCGATGATATATTGTTTGAGTTTTCTATCCAGTTTCCAGCTGCAGCAGGAGCATTCAACGAAAGTTTAATTGTACACAAACTACCAGTAACCTCGCTGCGTTCGTAACTTTTGAATTTTATACAATTACCGTTAGTCCCACGTGAAGAGTAACTTTTTAACAATATAAGCTAATAAGAATATATTTTTTTATCCCTTGCTACAAAAAGGGGAGGTATTTACGCCTAAAGAAATTGTCTATCAGCCTATTCTGGGTGGCTGTGAAGTTTAGCTTATGGTGCCTAAAATGATAGAAAATCATGACGATCATAATAGCCACTACTATAACATAATACGAGAACAAAAATGACTGGAATTCATGCTGGTAGTATATTACGTCAATCTGGTAATTGTATGATATGCCTAACCCATACGTTGACCCTCACTCACTTGATGTTGTTATTCCAGCGAAATGAGATCACCAGGTAGGCTGACAAAGGCAATATTGATATATTTATATCTGAAGAAAACAATGTGTCAAAATCTACAATACTCTGTCATAAGGAGCAATAATACATACATATAATTGAGGAACAATTTTAGTAATGGGATCCAGGTAGACCGAGGAATAGTTTCCAGTATAAAAGTATCGAAGTAGCTGATGCTGTCAATGCCATTCGTGATCCATCCCAATCGGCTGCTGATACATTGTCACTACGTACATTGTTTTGTTGATACTTGACCTTTGAGGACTACGACGGATAGTCGAGTCAGTTTCTCTTTAGAACACCCATCAAATAAGAACACTGCAGTTTTGTAGGCTACAGATATATATTATAACAATCCTCTTATAAAGTTAAAATAAGTAATACGAATAATGATGAAATTACACTATGTATGATCCTCTCGAATTTGAAGATGTAAATCAAAAAGCTATAAGTAGCATAGACCAAAATTAACGTAACAATCATAATAAAATAATGTTCTAGTCTGACAATCGCTTAAATATAGTCAAACGTAACAAATCACTAGTATGAATGGCGTCAGAATACATTATGGACTACTGCCATCGTTTATGTCGCTCCAAATGTGTCCAGAGGGGCATTGATTCTTTCAACTGGACTGAATGCACAGCAACAATTATAGCTACAGCTGTTCCATCTCACTACGATGCAAACGATAATCAATTTTCGGTCTTATGCCACGGAAAATAGACGCTACGTAGCAGTGCCGTAGGAGAATAAGGGATTACACACACTAAACCACATGAACGCGTCGACCGGAAGAGGCCCGTTACACGTCGCGCCATCGATCATGACACGGGACGATCTTTGTTTATCCGTGATAGTACACGCTGACTCTAATGAGGTGTAGAACGGACGATCGTAAGTAACAGGCGGTCGGTCGTTCGTTCACCAAAAATGGTAAGGCAATTTGTAGCACTCGTTAACTCCGTTTGGAAAATTCGAACACGAGAAAGGATGAGTTATGTAAAGTTGATGTACTGTTAGTTCATTTACAGTTTTTACTCGCTACACATGATTGTTTGGTGTACATATAGGTTTAATGATGATTATCGCTAACAATATGTCAGTTTACGCATTCCAGGTCCTTGCTAAGTTTCATACGTACGTTATACATTTTTGTGTGTCCGATACGAACATCATACATGTTTGTATACCGGACGTTACAACAAGCAATCCGATAAAAGTATGAGCACATTATCGGTAACTCCACCACATTTAATTAGTGGTGAAGAATTCTCCAGATATATCTTAATTAAGAGTAGGACAAAGAAGCTAAGCGTAAAATGTCAACATGTCTATGAATATAGCTATGTCATACACCATTTTGTAGGTAAAGACAACTTTTACTAATGAAATAGATGTTGTGAAAAAATATATACCAAATGTACGTAGTATAAGACTTTAAAACTGTGAGATTTAATGTGGTGTTTTAGATGGGAAAATGATTATATGAAATATATGATTATAACGGACTTTTTAGGTCTTGCCTGGGTCTTGAACGGCAAGATCTTGACATTATTAACGTGACGTATGTCCGCTCGTTTCCCTAAACTTATACCTGTATGTTTCATTGTATGTACACAAGCCGTATCGGACGTGTGGGCGGGTCAATTGGACCCTCGACTGAAGACAAGCTTGCATACCCGAGACGGAAATTCAAAAATCTGTTTCTATTCAATTACGATCCAATACGATCGAATCATATACGATCCAACGCAATTTAAACTAGAAATTAAAAGGCATAGAACTTCGCTATGGAAAATATATTAATTACAACATCACGCGCATTCGAAAACAATTAGGTTTGCAAATAAAGATTTAAAATTAAAGAGCAAATAACTTGAAGTTTCGATGAATATTCTAGAAAAAAAAACATACTTTTATATGAGAAAAGTTTATGAAAAGTAAATATAAATCAAAAAGTAAGTTGACTGAAATAAATATAAATCCATAAACTTAAAAAATAAGTTCACCGATGCATCCACAGATAAGCACAGAGGAAACCATTGAATGTGGAATTCTATGTTATTGACAGATTTTGTTCAGCGTAAGTGTGCACTATATGTATGTAATTAAATATGGAAATGTCTTTAAGGGGGTAAAATATGGCTTTGAAAACCTAATGAAATTTCGTAATATCAACTTCTCCACGAGCGAATAGGCAGGCAAAAAGTAGAAATGAAAAAATAATGAAGTAGGAGGATCCGATGATATTAGGTCCGCCGGAAGGTGTGTAGCGCCCTCTGGGAAATGTTTAAACAAAGTGTGTGTGCGCTTTGCATATGCATCTGTGTGTTTTACGCAACGAGCCGTCACTTTTGACATAGAAATAAAACGTCGCAATCTCGCACGACTCTGGACTGAATGAATTGACGGGATTAAATGAATTCCATTTCCAAAATATTTAAGTTTATTTATTTTATTTACACTGTGACAAATCTGATAGATGGCATTGTGGTTATGAGAATTAATCGATTACGAATTTAATCGATTTTAATTAAGAATTTATTGCTTTAGTAAACTAAATCTTATCGATTTTATAATGTTACTATAAAACATACTATACTTACTTTTTTATTATACCCAAATATTCAAAAAAATATTGATAACTACATCTATTTATTATAGTGCTCAAATTTGTCATTTGTCAGACTTATTTATTATTCAAATTATAAGTTGGATTATTTTAATTAAAGACAATCAATTTTAAAGAAATTGTATCTCCTCTTTTCTACTCTTAAAAATGTTAATTTCTTTTCAAATGTATTTTTATTTGTTCCACTAAAAATATGAAAATCGATTAATAAATGACTACGTCATACGGTAACAAACGTATAACAAATAAAAAACCAATTAAAGCCTACTTTTTTTAAGCCGGTTGAAATTTCTAAATCTAGTAAAAGATCATCATCATTTTGAATTTAATCTCCATATTTTATGCACCATCGAAAAAACAATTTTTCTCCCGCCTTTTTATTCTTTTTTAACTTCTATCTTCATAACGGCCAGTGTCAGAAATCAATAATCAAAATAATAACAAATATTATATCGTAATAATAATCAATTATTTAATTTAGTAAATTCAAACTTATAACGATTTACATAAATACAATTATTTTTTTCAAAACTTCAAAACACGATATTTTAGTATCGTCTCAAACAATAGTATAATATCAATCTTGTATTACGGTACGTATTCGTCAGAACTCATCGCATGAAAATCCGAGTGCCATCGTTACCGCAGAGTTGTTGACATGTGAAATATGCACGTGCGTTGGGCTTGGCATGAGCGAAGCATGCATATTAAATAGCCTTAGCATCGCGCACGACCAATACATCATCTTTCTGACTAATGACAAGGCAAATAAGGTAAATCGCCGATGCTGATTAAGTCGCAACAAATGCCACAAATAATCAGATCAAATCAAATCAATTCAAATCATATATCGCTTCTTTGCTTCAATAACGTGTTATCTTAAAAAACACAATTTTTCGTAAGTAAAAAAGTAAGCATTTCTTACTTACAAAAAATTATTTTACTTAATTATGTATTTTTTTTACGTTTATTGTAGATTACGTACAAAAATTTAACACCTTAGCTATCTCAAATCAAACACGGAGATT
>DWON01008371.1:0-12174 GCA_018251015.1 Phocides pigmalion okeechobee | reverse complement strand
GCAACTGGTTCGAAATATCGGCAATTAAAAATCAAAAATCGTTAATCGTGAGTACCCGTTATATTGCATAATGAACGATTAGGATGTTATGATAACATTTATTCTAACTGTGGCATAGTTATTGATAATAGGCAATGTTATGTATGCATGGGTATCTATGTCTTAGTCATGAAGCCGCTTCTAGCAATAGCATACGTTGTAATCCTAGTATGTGTGGTAGACGTTGTTTACGGGAATATCAATGATTTTTTCAGTAACTTGTCACATGAGGTGGGGGTAAGTAAATAGTATTTTATGCGATTTTTTTATGACAATGAAAGTGTGGTACACCTGAAGTGTTTGTTGTATTTTTGTTGGAAAAGCAAGTTTTTATTTTGTAAAAAAGAGGCTTTATGTTAGAAAAGTGAGGCTTTATGTTGGAAAAGTAAGTCTTTATATTGGACAATTAAGTATTTATGTAGCAAAATAAATCTTTATATTTGAAAAGCAAATATTTTTGTTAGAAAAGTGAGTCTTTATGTTGGAAAATGAAGAATTTATGTTGCAAAAATAATTATTTATTTTGAAAAGTAAGTATTTTTGTTTGAAAAGTGAGTATTTATGTTGGAAAATTAAGTATTTGTGTTGCAAAAATGTTGGAATAGTATCTTTATGTTGTAAAAGGAATAAACGAACGTGTGTCATTTGATATCAAACGGTCTTAATAGTTCATGGACATCTACGTACAACCTCAAGTAAGATAAGGCCTGACGTGGTGCTTAGATGCGTTGTCGCTTCTAACTGAAATGTTTGCTTCGCTTGTCAGTGTACTCGGCAATCGCAATTCTCCAAACTAAACACAAGAACTGCTTGTGTTAACTTCAGGTCTTGTCCGCTTTGATGTTAAACGTAGATTTTAATGGGCTGTCCAGACTGTTTAAAATCAGAAAACCTGCATGCTCATTTGATGATTAAAAAAATATGTATCTCTAAGGTACGAGCACCAATTACAAGTATAAAAAATATTTTTTCCTTTCTTTACCTAAGTTCAGTCAATGACCTTGTACATCTTGTATCCTGTAATATCATCTAAAGCTGTTTAATCATATACCGGTATTATTACAGAGTGCTTTACACACAGCATGGACAAAAGTCTCAATGGTGATAAAGCGACCGGTCAGAATAAGAAGAATTGGCAGAGGTGGAAGTGAGTATACCTTTTTTATAAACAAGATTTATCCAATATATAATGAAGTAATCGGTTCGGGTAAGAAGAATTGGCAGCGGAAGAAGTAAGTATACCTTTTATATAAACCAGATTAAACGAACAAATAGTGAAGTAACCGGTAAGAATAAGAAGAATTAGCAGAAGTAGAAGTGAATTTACTTTTGCATAAACAATAATTTATCAAGCAAGTAGTGGAGAAACCGGGCGAAATAAGAAGAAATTGCCGAAGTGGAAGTGATTATAACTTTTATTTAAATGATATTTATGTATAAGATAATAATTAAAAATATAATAATTATAAATCTAACATAGAATATCTTAAAACTAATCATAACAAAACACCTAAACGATCTAAAGGAAGTCCGTGTTCATGCATGATGTCAAGAAAGCTCAAATCGCAATTTTCGGCGCGAGATATGAAGCAGCCCTCTTGTCATCGGCGGCGGCGATCAAACGTGATACAAATTATTTTAAACAATTAAGACATGTCCCCCACGTTTCAAAGCCATGAGGAATTTAATACTAAATTCCCATGATAAAATGGTTCAAATCCTTCTTTAAAATCTTGATACGAGTATGTAGGAAAACAAACAAAAGGCATGCTAGTTATATCCGGGTTTCCGTTGGACATAAAGAATGCTAGCGTAAATCAAATCCAGTATTTTCATAACAAAATTAGTCTATTGTTCTTCCGACTATTAAACGCAAAGCTCGAATTTGGATAATGAAACGTTTTCCTCACGAAAATGAAGAAGCTATTTCAATCCCTGCTCTTTCATAATATTGTTGTTTGTAAACAATTAATATTAATTAAATAATAATAATGAATTATCTTGTACGCTGCGTCTTTTGCTTATATTTCGGAGCGTGGATTGAATAAAATTGACGCCCACTATTGCGTGCTGATGGACTATAAGCGATGAAATTTTTGCGATTTAATAAACTTTTTTTTTTATTATGAAAGAGTAAGAAACGGGCATGCAGGCTTCCTGGTATTAAATGGTCACTGCAGCCCATGGATAACCACGTCCAATCTGAAATAGAAGAGTTTTTTTTATTGCGAAAGAGTAAGAAACGGGCATGCAGGCCACCTGGTGTTAAGTGGTCACTGCAGCTCATCGACAACCACGTCCAATCTCAAATAGAACAGAAGCTCTATTTAAGGATGGACGCGGATGCGTTCCTACTCTGGAGGACTAAGATGGTCGCCTCCAATAAACTGTATCGTGTAGAACTCATTAATGATAATGATTGTGAATTTATTTTTTCGGTTTGTTACCGTAGATATGAAGGGAGAGTAAGTAATAGTTTTAAAATTGATTCCTATAAGGTTCAAAGTATTACTATAAGTCAATAATCCATATAGTTGTCCCTAAGCATACATATATGTATGCTAGGCAAAGAGTTCAGATATGACAGGTGAATGATAATTTTAAATGACGACGTTACATGACAACGAGTGTAGATGACAATAACGTTATATGAAAACATTTTTTTATGTGTGAAGAGTAGCAAACGAGCATGCAAACGACCTGATGTTAAGTAGTCGCAGCCCATAGACGTCCACGTATAAACACGACTGAAATCCTATCTGAGCTCGAACGTAGATGCGTTGCTACTCCTGAGGACTAATGGTCGCCTCGCTTCAAAGTATAGCCGGCAACCGCACCTCTCCAACAGAAACACAAGTGATGTTTTACGGCGGATTATGAAGACGACGGTGGTACCTCCCTGGTCGAACTACAGGTCTCCCACCTTTCAAATCCTAATAGTTATTATTAATAACAAAATAAATTTTAAATATTATGCTATTACTGAATAATTTCCAGATCGTGGTTGATTGATCCACTTTAGTAGACGAAATTTGTAATCTCAACTAGTTTGTAGAAATTGAGAATATTAAATTGTACACAAAGCGCTTTTGTATCAAGCCTCAAGCGATTTGTGAGATGCCAAAACTGAGTGGTTGATTTAAGTACTAAAAACATAAATCAACCTAATTAACTTATATTTGAAAAGGCCTTTAATATAAATTTGTATTATTATTCCGTAACTTAAGGTTTATGAGAGGCAATAGTCAAGAGACTGTTACCATACCTGTTAAAAAGTTTTTTTTTTTATGTAGCAAATTTATGTACAAATTTTAAAGTCTACTAAGATCAGGTGGTTTGCGTGCTTGTTTGCTACTCTTTTCACAACAAAAAACCAGATACCAGTAAGCAGCCGTTTATGAAAATCCAAATGCAAACAAAACTGAAGTCCAATGTCAGAATGGTCAGTTGTTTTTTTTATTATTTTGAAAGAGTAAGAAACGGGCATGCAGGCCACCTGATGTTAAGTGGTCACTTCAGCCCATGGACAACTATGTCCAATCTCAAATAGAACAGTTCTATTTAAGGATGGACGCGGATGCGTTTCTACTCTTGAGGACTAAGATCGTCGCCTCCAATCATGTATATCCGGCAACCACACCTCCCCAACTGAAACACAATACATGAAGGACATATTGCTTTACGTCGGGTTATGAGGGTGGCGGTGTTGCCGCCTCGGGCGAGCTCTAACGACTCTACCACCTTTAATGTTTTTGAATATATTGCTATTTCTGGAGACAAATATGGTTCTCCCGTAAACTAAAAATCAAAGTTTAAAATTACTATAGACACGTTTTTTTAACCAACTTTAAAAAAAGAGACAAATTATCGATATTTCGGCATGTGTTTTAGTTCTTTTATTATTATTTTATTTATGTCATTATTATTGTGTCTCCCAGGAAGAAGACGGACAACAGACGCGTCACGGACGTCAACGGTGTCCTTAGGGCCGGAGGTATCGACGATAGCTATATACCTCTTCTCCAGGCCACTGTCAGAAATGGTCAGGCCCACAATTCCTGTGATTCCATCGCCGCCGTTCAAATCGATGGTAGAGTGGCGGAAACTGCAAGTTCCGTACTTGTTGAGACCTATTAAAGGTATTGAAGGTAAATATTTATTCAATTTAGATAAAATGCTCTTTTTTAACGTGGTTAGATTTTGTAGCCAAATGGATAAAAAGGAATCATTGTAACTTCTTCACATACCTCTATCTGTCCATATGTTAATTGGTCCGTTCTTGAACCTTTGCGTGTTTGTGTTTCTCCGTCCGTATATCTATTTATATATTCGTTTATTCGTGCGTTCTTCCATCGTTCCGCCATCTGTCCGTCTCTCACTGCCTACACCTATCGCTACCTGTCTACCACTCTTCTTACCTGCTCATCTGTCTGCTCATTACACGTATGAATGTCTGTCCGTCTGCCTGTCCGTCCATCTAGTCTGCCTGTCTACCTCTTGTTACTTCTATATTTTAATATCAATGTTATTATAAAATTAGAATACTTTTATGTTAAATTTTCTCCACATTGTGACGAGCAGGCGCCGTAACTTTGACTATCTAAGTCAAAACTAATATAAAGTAAAAACATTCCTATCCGTGTAATATTAATTATTGGTGTATATATGAACTATTTCATGATTTCAGGCGATTCTACAACAACAACAACCGAAATGTTCTACGATAATTCCCCGGAGGCTAAAGAATTATTAATTAGACAGGATAAAATGAGACGTAATTTGTTACTATTCTTCGTATGAAATGAAATAGAGCTTTTTGAAGATTATTTTTTTGATTTTATAACAGAAAAAATAAAAAAAATATTCAAAAAAAATAGGAAATTGGCGTAAATACTTTATTTGATTGATTGATGATTTCTCTGAAATTAAAGTCGTTTTGAATCTGAATTTTCTAATTAATTGCAAGTAGTTTTGGGACAAAAATATAGGAGGAAACGATATTACTCCACATTACATCAAGACATAATTTTGAAGTAATCGTTGGCTAACCAATATATTGGAAAAGCTAAGCTAAGCTACTCACGTGACAACATTACAGTTAAAATTAAAGCCGCCAACACCTCAGCATTAAACAAAAATTCAGTCAGTTAGTCAAAAATTCAGCTATTTACGTGACAGCTAATCATTTCATTATCAGATAGTCGTTGCCCACTTGCGAATCGAAAGTCTAGCGTAAGAAGTTGCTTTATTTATTATTTATTGTCACTGTTATTTTGTCATCATGACGTTGTTTTTGTCACGTTGTTTCTGTGGCTTTGTATTCTACACGTTGTATGCGTCACGATGTAACTGTCACGGTGTAACTGTCATGTTGTGATGGTCACGTTGTCACTGTCATTGTGTAGCTGTCGCATTATTGTTACACTGTTACAGTCATCTTTTATCGTTTGCCACATACTATTTCAAATAATAACACCATTTCCACTTTTATACGGCTTATTATTGAGTATGTGGAAATACCATTGTTTTAACAAAATGAAAAGTTTTTTTCTAAAACAAACAAATGTACAGTCGGATACATTTAACTCTGAGGCCTAGAATATTACTTCAATACATATTAATGTTCAAATGTTCCCCATAATCGATTTTGTCATGAAATCGGTTTCGGTAATTAGTTCTATTAAATATAAGATGGATACATATCTATGGGAGGCAACTACCTCTTAATATAACAATGACGGTATCTTTATTTTCTAGTTTTGTTGTCTAAAAATAAGTGCTCAAAATTTTGTCAAGCTCGCAATCAGGATCTCCTACTAGGAATCTAAAAGGAGACTTCCGAGATCGCGAGCGACAAGAGTGGCAGTTTGAAGGACGGGGGAGTTCCCCTTTTCCATGCGCGATTCAAGTATCCTATTAGAGAACACAACTAGTATTAATATAAAGTTGTTCTTTGCAAGCTGAGAAGACGACCACCTACAGGTCTTATCCCACATAAACAGGTAACGCTGTCAAGTTATCGAGTATCTTTAAAAACTGATGTTGATTTTACATTGTATATTTGACATTTATTAACTATATGTAAATACTTTATAATGAAATAAAATATTTCATTTCAAATTTAGTATTTTTCCTAGTGATTAAAAATGAATTATACACTATCAATAAATTAGTTCTAATTATAATTGCAATAGGAGCTCTAAACGTTAATTGAGCAGTGATAGTCACCAACTAGTTGCAATATAATGCGAAACGATGTTGTAATTTCTTTCGTAAAATATTATTTGCTGATTACAAATAATTACTCAATTTTATTTCGTACATAAAACTTGCGTTTATCAGAACATTAAATGCAAAATAATATTCGCATCCCACATTTCATTAGCTATTTCAAGAAATGTCATGAATATTCGGTGTCTATTCGGTATTCGATTTATTCGGTCACTTTTAGTATTCAGTATATGGCCGGTTCTGAACGGCCGAATATCTTATACCAGTTTATAAGAAAGACTTTACACGTGTTAGTCAAAAATGCGTATACTTAAATAAGAAATAATACAAATTACATTTAATCTATCGACGGTTAGTTACGATGAACGAAAATTTGTAATTTTCATTTTAAACCAATATTGTAGCGAAATTTATACATTTTGTTACGTACCGATTAACGATTTTTTAATATTGATTGCCGATATATCGAACCAGTTACATGGCTCGTCGGAAGCTACTGTTGAATGATGCTAATTGTAGATAAATCGATTTACCCTACGTCTAGTTCGTACTATTAGATACGAAATGTCATGATAAGTTATGACACGATTTGGGATCAAGAAACATTGATCGACGGCGTTCAACTATTTATTTATACAAAAAGTGTACAAAATATAGAACTGTGTGCATATTTTTGCGTATAGACGTAACGTGAACGTTCAAATGCCGAAAATTCGGCACTTCATCTGGAAACGTGACCGAATCGGTATTCGGTCAAATCATCGCATCTCGTCTTTCCGAACGAAGGCTACAAAATTTTACATCCGACCGTACAATTGTTATTATTTCCATTGCATTGATTGCATTCTTAGAGACTATTGTAGTAAATTCCCCGCTCCTAGATAGTTGTTAAGCCGTCAATACATTATAATGATGTTCGAGCAATGAAATGTATCTTACTGTGTTTGTGTACTGTGGTTTGTTTTTCCTCTTGTATGAGCACGACATTTGGTGAATTCATGGGAAATCTGCCAAAAAAGTTAGCGGTAAGCTCTCATTAATATTGAATAGATATTGATGTTTTATTTATTAATATTAAGAAGTAACAAAGTAGAGTATTTTATATAGAAGCAACAAAGTAGAGTAAGTATGTATTTTAACGTTATCAGATGAGGTTTTTCAGAAAGTTGCAAAAAGGGAAGTAGATATCTTTTTAATAGATAATAATGATTTAATTATAAATATACAAAAGTAACAAAGTAGAGTATTTTATTTAGAAGTTACAAAGTATATTTAAATATGTTTTTTAATGCTATGACATGAGATTTTTCAAAAAAGTTACAAACGCGAAGTAGAGCTTTTTTGAGTAGATGTTGATATTTTGTTTGTAAATATACAGAAGCCGCAAAGAAGATTCATTTATATATTTTATCGCTATGACATAAGATTTTTCAATATAATGCAAGAAGGAAAGCTTTAAAGCCAATTGTACATTTTCTCAAGTATTGCAAACATTCTTAGATGACTGTGATTGTTTTGTTTGAGTGGCCACTCGACATGATGCTAATAAAAAATAATGGAAACCAATATGTGTAAAAAGTAGCAACACATGAAAACCATGTTTGACTCCTTTTTTATGGAGTGTCATGCTACTGGTGAAAAGTAGGCTGGTATATATCTTACATAAAAAAATGCAATTGCTATTTTGCACTGGATTGCGGTTAGCGTTTATGTCACCATGGCAATTGTAAATAGTTTAAGTTAGGCTTTTATTGTAATCGTTTAAAGTATTCGTTATTATATTAAGGTTTATTGATTTCTTTCCAATTTATTTAAGGAAGCATTTGGGGTCACGTGGTCAAATACGAGGAAGCAAATAGACATCCACATAAGACTCTTGAGACCAAGAAGAATGGACAAAGTATACAGTAAGGACCCTTTATTTGCTTGTAAGACTCTTTGCCCCTACTGGGTACATATCTTTTTACGTAACTTGGGGAAGCTTGGAGTACATTCCACTTCAGTTCAAATGCATTTTGGTTGAGGGAGTTAGTGGCTAACACATGTTTAAAGTATTCATAGCGCGCCTAAAAGTTTAACGATTGCTGTTCAATAATAAGAGTTGCCATTCAATAATAAGGATTTCCATTCAATGAGGATTATAAACAATAATAAAATGTTCTTTTCAATGATAACTTAACTTTTTTGTAAAAATGGACGGTACTAATGGCAGTTATTTAGACGCTATATTTACTTTTAGGTTTATTGTTATTATTATTTTGTTTTTTTTATTCCACTTTTTAATCATATAATATTTTTAAAATTTTAAATAAACATTGGTTTCAGACTACAAAAAAACTTTCAAGCCATCAGAACCACTGAAGAGCGTAGTCCAAATTCCAATAATAACAACACAAAGGTCAAGATATCATCGACGGTGGAGAGAAAATCCTGATCAAGTTTCTGCAGAAGACCAAGCTAGAAGAAAAAGACTTCCTTAGGCCCATAATCCTGGCAAACAGACTAAAAAATAAAAAAGAGTATTAATTTCAATGACTTTATCCAATTTAAATAATTTATTTCATTACTAACTACTGCCACTTTATTTACGTTGGCAACAATTTTCGGGTTTTCCCAGATATTCTAACAGCAAAAGTTCTTCTGTACTCACACCCGCAACTTTCATATTGACATAACTTTTTTATTTATAGACCGATTGTCAGGAGACATATTAAATGTTAAGTGATTTACTGTATCATATTAGAAAAAACCGTGCCGAAATCTGTTAAGCTGTTTTTTTTAGATTAGCGCGCACAAACCCGCAAACAAACAATAATTTTAACAACTGTTGTTTTGAGTTCTATTATGTTAATAATGGTACCCAACAATAGGTTTTCTTATATATAGTCCATGCACAGACAGCGATTAATTAGTAAGGTAGTAGAGCTGTTAGAGCTCGCCCGGGGCGGCACCACCGCCACCCTCATAACCCTCCGTAAACCAACATGTTCTTCATGTATTGTGTTTCGGTTGGGAGGTGTGGTTGCCGGATACACATTATTGGAGGCAACCATCATAGTCCTCAAGAGAAGGAACGCATCCGCGGCCATCCTTTAATAGAACTTGTGTTCTATTTGAGATTGGGCCTGGTTGTCCATGGGCTGCAGTGACCGCTTAATATCAGGTGGCCTGTATGCCCGTTTCTTAATCTTTCATAATAATAAAAAAATGTATTATTTGTATAGAATATTATAATTACAGATAGAGAGTAAGGTGCATGTACTGAATGTCAATCATCAATGATTTTTACTTGTATAGAATAGAAGAAGATTAAAAATAAGGTGTACATATTAAATGAACGTCAAGGGTACAATGTAAAATCAGTTCCGTAGCTTTGAGCGCCTGTTGGCTAAGGTTGACAAGGAGGAAAAAGCTGGTAGAAAACCTCCCGGCACTCTTTTGAAATATGTCGTAGATACAATATTCAATACACGGTACAGCTTTAGGTAGATAAAGATTATATAGAACTGTAGTTCGACCGGGAAGGTACCACCGCTACCCTCATAAACCGCCGTATAACACTTATTTCGGTCGGAGAGCCGGTTGCCGGCTACACCTACGAATCGCACCAAATCAATAGCAATCGCAATTCAACGGGAACGTGACCAGCGTACTTGGCACCATAGGCACGCGCACGGACTGCCTGTTGATTGTAGGTTATACTATAAGTGAACAAACTTGTACAAAGTTGTTAGGAATTAGTGTCCATGATCTCATTACAAGTTTCCTAATTGGAATTTTATTTGCGTAGTACGTTCAAAGTCTTAGCAATGGTGGAATACATTTGTTTGTATATGTATTTATACGCTCGCACATCATTAAAATATGTATATATTGATCTGAGGTAACATAAATTAACTAACTAAGTAATTGAATAACTAACTAACGTAACGTAACTGACAAATACTAAACAAGGAATTGAAACAAAAAAATAAGACAATTATCGAAACGTCATTCTGTATATTGAATCAGTGTTGCCATCTTAAATACAATTGCAAATAATTCAGTAAACCATTTATTAGGTACTAAATTAATAGGTTTTTATGTGATAAGAGTAGCAAACGAACATGAAGGTCAAACTGCAGGCCTCCTTATATTAAGTAGTCGACGCAGCCCATGGACATCCATATACAACCTCAACGGAACTTAATTTCTATATGAACTCATACGAAGATGCGTTGCTACGCCTGAGGACTAAGGTCGCCTCGCTTTTAAATGTAGCAGGCAATCACACGTTTCCAACCAAAGAAAAAATGCTTTACGACGGATTATGGGGGCAGCGGTGGTACTAGTTTAAACTGTTGTTCTATTACTCTGAAATTACCTTGTAAACAATACTTCGTCCTTTACTCCCGGTCAACATTAGCCAACAGGGTGCTGAAAGCCGATGTACTGATTTTACACTGTACCCTTGACATTCATTAAGTGTATGTAAATACCTTACAATGAAATAAAATATTTGAATTTAAATTTTCAATATACATTGCTGTATAGTTTATAACAGGCGTTTAAAATATTTTTTCACGGGCAAAGCCGGGTGGTAAAGCTAGTGTTATATACAAATGGATGCAAAAACGCTAAAGCCAATTGTTGTTTTCAGTACAATCGTACAACAGACAGATAGACGGGACATTATAATAAAAAATGGGCAGGACGGGCAGGACATTGTCGTTCGTGGTTGATAAGGGTACAGAACTTTGACAAGTGATTCACCTGCTCCAATTCTGAGTCAAGTTATAGGCGACTGAGAGTAACGTTATTCTGTTGCCTATAACTTTTGTATTGCAGAACGATACAAATTTCTATTCAAATTTCGAAATCATTTCAAATGTTATTTATTGGATTCTTTTATTAACAACAGAAGTTATATTTAAGGATGGACGCGTATGCGTTCCTACTCTTGAGGACTAAGATGGTTGCCCCCAATAATGTGTATCCGGCAACCACACCTCCCCAACTGAAACATAATATATATCTATATGCGCTCCCTTATATTCCTATGTATTCATATATAGTGACGTAAACTTAAGTCGTGCATCGAAGCAGACCCACGCTAATGTATATATAACAATACAAATTTGTATTCTAATTTGGAACTCATTTTAAATTTTATTTATTGAATTCTTTTATTAATAACGATAATGACATTCAATTTTACTGGAGTAAATTCCAGCTATAAGTCAGAGTTGACACAAACACGATTTGTAACATGAATTTGTAACCTAGGAACCGCCTTCATGAATTACTAAGTCCTAACGTTGACTGGCAGATCATGCTTTTACTGTAAAGTCTCCCTTGTGTTCATATCTTGTTTGGTACAAATAAAGGATAAATAAATAAATAACAACAAACATACAAACCAACCAATCAAACAAACAAACAAACAAATAAATAAACATTTTTACATTGTTTCTTTTAACTTGTACCAAGATTCACATTTAACGAGCCCTTTTTTGTAAATATCATTCTGATATCTCGTTATACGATTATGTAAAACAATTTTGTGGCGATGTCCTCATTGTGTTGTCACAGGATTAGGTGCCTGATTGAAAGACGTGTTTCTTTTTATGTACGTATTTTACTGCTGGCGTTCTTTTATAACTCCATTGCTTGATATAGTTAACACACACACACACATAAAAAGAGAGAGAGTGAGAGGGAGAGACAGTGAGAGAGAGCGAGAGTGAGGGAGAGAGAGAGAGTCTTCAATTACAAATTTCTTATTTGTACAAGCTGCGCCCGCGACTTCTTGATGATGATTGACATAAATTGACATGACTTCTTTATTTGTTTGGAAAAGATTGACAAACCAATTTAAATAAAAGAAATATTAAATGCTAAGTGAAGTAATCCTTAAAATTGCAT
>DWON01008370.1:0-12175 GCA_018251015.1 Phocides pigmalion okeechobee | reverse complement strand
CTATGCATTTCATCATGTGATGATCTTTAGCAAAGTTGTTTTGCATGAGCCCACGCAGGTTTCTGAGTTAGTACGCCCAATTTTCGGCAGATGGCGCCACTGTCATTCTAATGAATTTCATATATTGAAGTGACAGTTCGTGCTGATTTGAATTGAAACGAAAACAGTGAACGAATGATGACGTTTCGAGGCAAAATAAACGCGGACGAAGTCGCAGGCACAGATAGTAGTTTATATTTAATTACATTATTTTTCTTTCATACATGCATCCAGTTATTACCTAGTTGCAAAAACTAACAATGAAAAACTTCTATTTCGAACGACGACTGGATTACTATATTAAATTTAACTATTTAATTTCTCCACCAATTTAGAAAAAATACCTAACTTGTTATACACCAAAAACTCTAGTTGTAGAAAACTGAGAAAACCCGTCCAGCACTTTTTGAGTTTATCACGAACAGACAGACAGAAAGACGCGACGGGGGACTTTGTTTTATGATATTTATAGATTACTTATCAGATTAGAAGAGAAGATTTGTCAGATAAAAAAGAGAAAAGTATTTTAACCGGGGAGGTACCATTACCCTTATAAGTCTCAGTGAAAGAGCCTTGTATTCAGCTTAGAGAGGTATGGTTACCAGCTACACTTAGAAGAGCAATCTTAGGAGTAGCGTCCACCTACTTCGTGTGGTACTTTAGTTCTGGAATATGTTCGCCTTTTATTAAATTATTCGCATACAATACAATAAATCAACATACACATTCCACAGGACGTCTTTAGAAACATAGTGAGTAGAGGCGACACCTAATTGTATGTAACATAATTATAATTTTAAATACAGAATTATAACTTAAATATAACCTAAAATTTGCGTACTAGTAACAAAAAGAAAAATAATAAAGAAAATAAAAATAATAACAAGTCACATTTACTTTTACATTCTTGCCATCAGTACCTACATATTTAACTTGGATTGTCACTATTTAGTCTTCTTATTAGCTTGGTCGAGTAGTAACGAGACAAAAGTAACACTTCATGAAACTCTTACGACGTTAATTGTCTGTGATATTTTGAATTTTTTAAAATTACAATGATGAAAATCTTAAAACTAATAATAATATAAGCCTAACCAAAATAATTTAAAACGAGTCCATGCCTATGCGGTATGGTGCCAAAGAACGCTACCGGACTGCCGCCTAGAATAGAGATCGAAATTCGCGATGCAGACTGTGACAAGAGGGCTGGTTCTTATCTTGCATAAAGAATTGCGTTCGTTTTCAAAAAATATATATATTGACAAGAACGGCATTTTATCACCACTTAAACTACTAATTGACAATAAACAAAACAAAAAGAAAAAAAGAGGAGATAAAAGAATAGTAAAGAAGAGCACATAAAAGAAGAGAAAAGAAAAATGAGAACAGAAGAGAAGAATAGAAAAGTATACATGTTTGTTATCGTTTATGGCTTACACGTTTTCAGTAAAACAAGTCCGCTCGGTACTTGAGACCCCGCAGCATTATCGGATTGATTGTTTCTGTTTGTGTGACAATTATCTCTTGATCCTTCGGGAATGTTCCAGCTCCTAATCTTCTTTTCAATAATTTTAAATTTTAAAAGAATATATATGTTTAAATTTTACACGCCTTAGGATTTAATTTTCGAGTAAATGAGCCAGATTTTAAATGATGTCTACAGTCAATGGATATTCGCGCTCAAACTCTAATAGGATTGGAGTCTGGTGTAAGACGGATTGTAGATTTGTTACTGTTCTTGAAGATTATGGTCGCATGCAATTCAATTGCTACTCTTTTAACATGATAATTTTGCCTAAAAAGTGACTTCGGCAAAATTACATCTTATGTTTTACTATACATTTATTATTATTATGTTTTTTTCTTAACAAATGTATTTCCATTTAATTTTCACAGATATATTACTTGGGTAAAACCATCTAATCCTTGCTACTTCTACACAATGTAATACAAAGTTTCATCCTCTGCTATTCAACTTTTGGGAGTGATATTTTAAAATTTATAGGGGCTAAACGAAGAGTGTCCGCTGCTATATAAATATATATATTTTAGATTGGGTAAAAATAGTTAATAGTAAATAATTCGCATAGTATAATTAACCATTGCAGAGTCAACTTACCCTGATAATGCTCTTGTCTTGATATCTTAATCTGTATGATGGTAGATATCCTTGCTCCTCTCATTTTTGCTATCCTCATAGTGCATGCTTTGATGTATATACCAATGTAAATGGTGGTAGGGGATTTTTTCAAAGTAGTTTTTAACAATAATTTCATTGCGTGAATGTAAAGTAACGCCTGATAAATAATTTTCCAACAATAAGTTAATCCGTCGTAAAGCATTACTTGTGCTTCGGTTGGAGAGGTGCGGTTGCAGGCTATAGTTTGAAGCAAGGCGACCATCTTAGTCCTCAGGAGTAGCAACGCATCTACGTTCCAACTCAGATAGGATTTGGTTCGTGTCTGTGGTTGTACGCGGATGTCTATGGGCTGCGACTATTTTACATTAGGTGGTTTGCATGCTCATTTGTTACTCTTACCACACAAAAAGTAACAAACATGAAAAATTTAACAATCGAACTGAGAACCTATATTTTGAATCGAAATAAATCTTTTGTCTTAAAGGTAATTTGATATATTTTTTAATTATTTTTATGTGAGAAGAGTAGCAAATGAGCATGCAAACCACCTGATGTTGAGTAGTCGCAACCCATAGACATCCACGTACAACCACAAACATCACCGAAATCCTATCTGAGTTCGAACGCAGATAAGTTGCTACTCCTGAGGACTCAGACGGACGACTCGCTTCAAAGTGTCAGGGGCAACCGAACCTTTCCAACCGAAACACAAGTAATGCTTCACGGCAGATTATGAGAGCGGCGGGGGTACCTCCCCCGTCGGACTATAGTTCTCCTACCTTTAAAATATCTACTAATATAACTATTACATATAATATTTGACAACAAATAAGAGAAATAAACATTATTAGACTTATAGGCTTCACGGAAAGTGCGTCAATAAAAGGTAACCAGTGACTTGCCGGTATTGTATAACCGTTTCTTGTTTGTCAGTCCATAAATCTTATCCGGCTATTATATCCGGGGATGTAAGGTTCCCTAAATAAGTTGAATGAGTCGGTAAAAGAGTTTTTGCGTATTTTTGTGTTGGAAAAAGAGAGAAAGAGACAGACGATCTAATATTCGTTCCGGTGGTACCACCACCACCCTCATAATCCGCCATAACATATTACTTGTGTTTCGGTTGAAGAAATGCGGTTGCCGGCTACACTTTTAAGCGAAGCGACCATCTTAGTCCTCAGTATATGATCATATCTACGTTCGAGCTCAGATAGGATTTCGGTCGTGTTTGTGGTTGTACGTGGATGTCTATGCGCTGCGACTAGTTAACATCAGGTGGTTTGCATGCTCGTTTGCTACTCTTCTCACATAAAAATGACACAACTTGTTACGAGGTGTATTATAAGTTGTGCATTTTTGTGTCTAAGTTTAAAATGTAAGTTTACCAATTAATTGTGTCGACTATCGGGTTTATCTGTTAATTTAATTTCCTTTGTATTCTCAGTATTCGGGGTTCATAGAAAACCCAAATCGCAAAACAATGAATTGTCACCACTGAGTAACTTTAAAGTGGAGAACATTTTCCGGAAAATATTAAATTTCCAACTGGATTCCGTCCCGAATATTGGTTAGCGAGTTATCATAGTTTGCGCAAACTAATTTTGCATGTATACAATTTGTGTTTTGATTTACAATTTACTAATAAAGTTTGAGTAAAATCAAACAGCTAATTACGTTTCATCGTCGCCGAAAACAAGAGGATTGGTTCGTATCTAGCGCAGAGAATTGCGATTGCTATTCGGAGCGGGAATGCGGACAGCGTTCTTGGCACCATGTCACATGCGCATGGACTTTCTTTTTTATTGTTTCAGTTAAGATTTTATTATAACTTTATTTATAATTATTATTATGGTAAACGGTATCATATACATTACGAATCAAGTAAATTATGGTTATTAATGTAGCAAAAAAACGACTATTAAGGGATTGAGTGTGTCGGAAAATGGACTGTAGTGTTCTGTAGTTATAATAAAAGAATTTAAAATATCCCTTTTTTATTGTGAAAGAGTAAGAAACATTTAGACATGCAGGCGATCTGATGTTAAGTAGTCACTGCAGACCATGGACAACCACGTCCAATCTCAAGTAGAACAGAAGTTCTATTTAAGGATGGACGCGGATGCGTTCCTACTCTAGAGGACTAAGATAGTTGCCTCTAATATTCAATTTCGCGATGATACATGAAAAGACACCCTAAGGCAATTTATTAACCAAACTTAAAAAAGATGACAATCCAAATTTTGTTTAGGTAATTGTTACCGACTTAAAGAACTTTAAATATTTCTGACCCAAATTTTTCTGACCGACTCAAATCGATTACATGTACAGCATGGGCACATCCAAAGGCTACTCGCTAGATGGCCAAAATAATAGGTTTTGAGTAAAAGAGATTTAAAATTGTCCACTTTTTCCTGATCCGCTCAAGTCGGTTTCACGTCACGTCGTGGGGGTACTTTAAGGCAAGCTGATCCGTTCCTTAGATGACGCAACTCGAATGCACCTGTATTGTAGGCTTATTTCGCAAAGGCTTAAACTATGCACGCCATGCGCTGCAAATACATCTAGCCTTAAAGCCATATTGCTGTTACCGATTTGAAAGTGTGAATTGATCTACGGCTCAAATCCAAGCTAATAGATTTAATATAGAGCCTTTTTAATTTCAATTCAATTACACTCAAGCTCTCACAATCTCATGTTGGGATTCATGTGTCATGAATGTCATGGCCTCACACAAGACTATTACACAAGCAATCAAACTTAAAGGGCGTAGAGTAGCGTCCGCGTCTGGGCAAAAGGAGCACTCCGTTCCTTGACAAATTAGACTGACGACCTGAAAAGGATAGCGGTAACCGCCGCGGACACAGAACCGATCTGAGAAGCACCATCTAGGGGAGGCCTATGTGTAGCAGTGGACATATGTACGCTGATAAATTCAAATTCAAATTCAAATATTTAATTTCATTGTAAGGTATTTACATACACTTAATGAACGTCAAGGGTACAATGTAAAATCAGTGCATCGGCTTTGAGCGCCCGGTTGGCTAAGGCAGACCAGGATAAACAGGCCAGCGGAAAAAACTCTCGGCACTCTCGGCACTCTTATGATAGATGGATGGATGGATTTAAGTCAAAATAAAAATCAAAATATTTTTATTCTAAATATTTATTTTTTAAACTCTTTTTAAACAGCAACAAACTACCATGGTCTAATAAGGTATTTCGTTTTGAAGACGCGGCGAAAGAAACTCCAAAACACACATCTTTTCCGTCTTTGAAAATGGCATTTACAATGACCTCACAAAAAATGTACTATTTTGTTGTTACGTTAGTAAAATAACTTTTATCATAAGTTTAAATCACAAACAGGCTTTATTTTTTTCCTATAAATGATTTAACGGACGGAAGACCATCCCATAAATTTTCCCAAAATTTTCTCCCGATTGTTTGCTGATAACCACCGACAATCAGCGCTTATTTAATTAAGCAGCTGGGAATTCTGCGATGGGTCGCACCAAACCTTATATTCAGTTCCTTAGGGATATTTTTTGTGTAAATATATTAATTCCGGCAGGTAACGAATGAGTCGGAGAGTATTTCCCGAGGGAAGAGCAAATTTCGTTCCTGTTAGCAAAATAAACTACTTCGATTCCAACATGCTTTGGAAAAAAACCGATTTCAATCAATAAAGAGGGTTGAGATAGAAAGCACGCTTATGAGGAAATATTCCAACAACAAATTTACATATATTGTTTCCACATAATTTACATGCTAATTATAATAATGTAAACTTTAAAATTAATTATAATACAAGCCTAACCAAAACAATGTAAACGAAGTTTGTGCCCATGTGTGGTACCACGAACGCTAGACGCATTCCTGCGTTGAATAGCGATGGCATCGAGAAGATAAAAAATCGAGAAGTTAAGCAAATTTGGACGTGGTTAAGAGCCGTATGGGTGACCGCCAGAGGATGAAGGGTAGTTAAATTTCCTGGGCTTCTGTGCTTTGAAAGACTGATTTTACTATGTAACGGGTACTTACGACTAGTGATTGTCGATATTTCGAACAAGTTGCATGGTTCGTGGTCACATTTAAAATGCGATGGCGAGGAAACTGTTGACATGCGTTAATGGTAGGTTAATCTATCTACCCTCCGTCGAGTTCGTTTTCCGTTTTTGGTTTCCATATACACAATATTTATTGTATCTTTTTACGTACTGAACATTCTAATTTTACGTTGTAAACTGTCATTAATTCATTTAATTGAGTAAATAGTATAAGAATATAGAGAGAACTCATATAGAAATATAGGTGGCGCTTCGGGCATCAGAAGCGATACTGCAGAGATTTAACCAAATATAAAGTTAGCGACTAATTCAATTAAATCATCACGGCAATCTAGTGTTACAATCATAATAGCAATAGCCAGGTACAGAAAGCCGTCCGTGTACCGCGACGCATCCGAATATAATGCGTAACCAGCTAGAACTACGGTAGTACAGTCCCTTTTTATAATAATTTCAGGCAAAACAAAATAGGCAGGTGGGGGGATCAGGTGATGTCGTCCGATTCGATGGCAACAGTTTTTTTCCAATCTACCTTATTTGTAGCGCAACTACCCAACAACAACTACTATTGAGAGCGACAACAATAGTTTAAAAGAAATAAAATATTTGAAGTCACATTTGAGATAATTAGTTGATCTTACAGAAGACCAATATACTACGTGGAATTGGTTACACGTCCATGGGTGATAGACAACACTTAACATACTTCTGAACATGCAGTCCGTATGTTCAGAAGTAGTAGTTTCAACTTGATATAATATAAAACAAGTTACTTCCCGCTGTTTGTACGCTTAGACTTTTCAAACCACGGAACAAACTTTAATGCGGTTCTCATCAGTAGACAGAGTGATTCAAGAGGAAGGTTTATTTGTATAATACACACATATTATAGCAGAGAAAAGCTGAGAATTTTAATGATTTGTAATATGTCATGGAACTGTGCGGACGCGGGGTAGATCGTTAGTATAACTACATTTAAAAATGCTATAAAAGCGTGGTTTTTAGTTTTTTAACTATTTTATTTCATTTTATTGCATTGTCATCGGTCCTTGATACGTGATCAACGTTTCAAATTAATCAGACATCTGGATATTGGTGAAAATTATGCTCAAAGATTCCGTTACATACATACATACATAGAACTCAAGCTAATAAAATCGTGTTCAAATAATTTTAAGGGTGATACATTTATCAGAAAAAAATGAATATAAAGAAAACCTTTTTAGCCATTACTAGAAAAAGGTTTTCTTTAAAAAAAGACGAAAAATTTCTTTCGTATACAAAATCAAATAGCAAGAACAAATTTCTGAACGTTCAGACCTTATTCATCATTCGATAAAGTAAACGCGGAAGACAATCTTCCCGAGAACCTTTTTTAAGATGATATTTCGTCTCCCCAAAAACCTTATTTTATTCTGTCTGAAAGAAGCATTCCATTATGCATTTATATGAAAATCTCTTGATAAAATCGCTAGCCATACCCACATATCAACTCTTCAGTGTTCCGACGGAAGTCGTATAACAGGAAGTAGGCTTATCTCGCTCTCGTTTAGGCGTAAGGCATGAGTGCGAGCGGGATAGAGTAGGAAATTATGAAGCTGGGTTCGTGAAACAATATTGATATTATGAAAGTCGCAGTGTACATTTTTAAAAATAGAATTTCAAAAGCTTTCATTTGTCTTTTTTATTTCGTTTGAAAAATGGAAAAAATATCATAGTATTAGTCCCATGTTTCATTGATGCTGGTGACAAAAGGATTGGATCATATCACGCGTTGCTACTTATACGAGTACCTGTTACATATTAGGAATACAACATTTCAAATGTTTTTTTTTTTGCAGAAATGATTTTTTTAGACTGCGTTTTCCTGATACTACTTTCATTAAAAATAAATGATAAAATTTGATTGGTGACAAAAGGGCTGGTTCATATCACGCATTGCGAAATATACTTGCTACATATAAGGACTAACATAGTTGCTTCTAAGTCATCTCTCTACGTTGGTGGTATCTCCCCGGTGAAAATAAAGTTTTTTAAAACTTTATCAGATATATATTTATTTTATTTTTATTTCAAATTAGGATTATAAGTAGGATATACCAAATACGATTGATATTGTGGCCTATGTCCATCTCTAAGGTCTAATCTAGTTAGTTCTATGTGAAAATTCATCAAAAAGCGTTAACCCATTTTGACATGAAAACGAAACATACAAACACATTTTCATATTTATATTAATAACACACACTACCTATTAGTAATCATATTAGTAGGCAGTACTACTAATTAGTAGTGATATTCGTTGGATATTTACCTATTATATTGACATTAGTAAGATATGGTACCTATTAGGAGCAATATTATTAAGATATACTACCATAGTAGTAATTTAAGAAGGAAATACTACTTATTAGAAGTGATATTAGTTAGTAGTGAGTTTAGAAGTGATATCTATTAGTGAAATTAGTAAGATATACAGCATATTAGAATATACCCATTCGATCCGATATTAAATATTACGAACATAATCATGTGGGTACTTAACTGTCCCGCGCTTCAGATTCAAGTAGTTTAATTAACATGGAAGCATGCTTTTATACTCAACATGCTTCCAATTACTTGATTTTTAAATTGACCTCAATAATCTATTTATACTCGATGACTATTTTATTACCCGACTTACCAATAAAGAGGGTAATTTTCAAATGTGTTTATTTTATGCCAGAAGTGTAATTTATTACTCGATTTGCTGATAAAGAGGGTAGTTTTTAAAAGCATGTAAGTTATGCTATAAGTGTAGTTATTATTTTAGCTATTAGCATTAAAATTTTGTTTGATCGAGGTACCTTCCTCAATACGCCGTGAAGCAATTTTTGTGTGAATTGTAAAGACTGGGAAGGGTCCGCTTTCAATATGCCGTGAAGCAAATTTTGGACATGTTATGGAAGCCTTGGGAGTACTGCCCTTAAAATGCTTTAAAGCAAATTTTTGCATGTAGCTGATATATAATTCTACCGGGGAGGGACCACTCTCAATACGCTGTGAAGCAATTTTTCGAGTGTGTTATGTAGACCGGGAAGGTACCTCCCACAATACGCTGTGAAGCAAAAGTCAGGGTCTAACTGATATGTGACTGAAATATACCTTCGCAACCCAAGCGATCACCTTAGTCCTCAGGAGTAGCAACGCTTCCATGGCCGAGTTAGACGTTCTATCTTAGATCTATAGTTCAAACGAGGAGATACGGCCCCTTTCTTATAATTCATCCAATCAAGAATTAAACGTACGGTAGATAGATTAATCTACCATTGGCATCTGTCAACAGTTTCACCGCAGTTTAGCCGTGACCACGAGCCATGCAACTATCAAAATATCGGCAATTAAAACGATAATCGTGAGTACCAGATACATAGTAAACATTTTAAACTTATCAATAAAATAAATACAAAAATACTTACACCCACAAGAATATTTAATTCACTTGCGCCAACACATCACCCTGTATGTCAATACTCGCAGCGATACGTACATGCCAACGTAATTACGAACTCCGAGCAAGATGTTAATATGAAGTGAAAAGTATTAAAACTTGTGAATATGCAGATTTGTCGCAACTCCTAAGGAGATTTGCATGTACTTCGCGAGTAGGAAACAAGGAAAGCCTTATTGACATTCTGTTGTTAACTTGCTATTTTGTACAAGCGGTCTGATTAGAAGTTATACAGCGTGTTTTTTTTGCCAGAAAACTTTTTAATGTTTTTTATCTGGATGTTTTGATGACTTTAAAGCTAAATAGTAACTTAGTTATCCAGCTCATTTACACATGAGGAGACCATGTTAGTCCTTAGAATTAGCAATGCATCTCCAATTAATTTCACATGCCGTTTGCCATCTTACTCTACGATTAGTCTTACTTCTACGCATTAAAATATTAATAGATTTTTGGGATTAAACAGAAAACAACAGGCAGGTTATGGAACAAAAGTTCATATAAAGTTTATAACATCGCTGATTTTATGTAAATCACAAATGGCGCAAAGTTCAGTGCGTAAAGATACAGTAATAATTAGTGTTGTGTCGTGATACGAAACGCAAAAAAGAAAAATGAACTAGACGTAGGATGGATATATTAATCTATCATTAGCATCTGTCAATAGTTCCTCCGCAGTTTCGCCGTGACCACGAGCCATGCAGCTAGTTCGAATTATCGGCAATTAGAAATCGTTAATCGTGGGTATTCGTAATAGAGTAAAACGAACCAGAGTTTGTTCAAATTAATCGTGAGTACCTGTCACGTAGTTAAACGTACAGTTCAATCGGGGAGGTACCACTACTCATTATCCGCCATAAAGCAGTGTTTCGGTAGAAGAGGTGTGATTGTCGGCTATACTTTGAGGCGACCATCTTAGTCCCAGGAGTAGCATTTCAGTCATGTTTGTGGTTGTACGTGGATGTATATGGGATGCGACTACTTAACTTCAGGTGGTTTGCGTGCTCGTTTGCTACTCCTATCACATAAAAATTATATATATATACATGTAGCAGCGACGTAAGTTCAGATAACTTGCACATCTCACACATAAAAAATCGAAATATCTTAAAACTTACGAGTATGAATATGTCACGAGCGACCCCGTTAAAATGGTATTTAAAACTCGGTTGGTACCCAAGCAAACATTGGCTTAACAACCTGACCGGCATCCTCCACTGTTTGCTTAAGTTCTGTCAAGGCAATAAGTTTATTATATATTCACAGCGGCATTACGTGTAGAGGTTTTAAAAAAAGCAAGAATTTTGTGATCAACTCAATTAATTCTTATTCTATCGACTAGATTTGATCTTCTTCGATCGACTCAATTAGATGTTCTTTGATCGATTCAATCTTCTCTCGTAGATTCGATACTATTTTCTTCGATGACTTAATTCGATCATCTTGCATCGACTCGATCATAAAGGTGGGAGAACTATAGTTCGATCGGGGTGATATCACCGCCATCGTCATAATCCGCCGTAAAGCATTACTTGTGTTTCGGTTGGACAGGTGCGGTTGCCCGCTACACTTTAAAGCGAGGCAAACATCATAGTCCTCAGGAGTAGCAACGCATCTACGTTCGAGCTCAGATAGGATTTCGGTCGTGTTTGTGTATGTGCATGGGTGTCTATGGGCTACTTAACATCAAGTGGTTTGCATGCTCGTTTGCTACTCTTCTCATATATAAAAAAACGATCATCATCGATCGATTTCATTTAATCTGTTTTGTTCGACTCAATACAATCTTCGATCGACCCGACTCGATATTCTTTGTTCGACTCGATACGATCTTCTTCTATCGACTAGATACGACCTCCTTCGATCGACCTGAATTGATCTTCTTTGTTCGACTCGATACGATTTTCATTGACGCTATCTTCTTCGATCAACTGTTACTCCGCCTTATCCAATTTATTTTCCAAAAAAATCTTATTTTTATTGGCTGAGCTGTTGATCATTTTTACACAAATTAAGGCAAGAATTGCGAAAATCAGTTGGATTTTGTACTTCTTTTTTTCTCAGCAGACGATGATGGCGTTTTTGTTGTTCCAAAATTCCGAATACGATGGTGTCTGTCCTTTTTCACGTAGTCCTTGTAACTTAGCGCTCGATAAACAACAAGCACATATTTGTAAGTTAGAAACTTACATAACATGACAGCGCGTGCCTAGGATTTGAACCTCAGACTCGCAAGGTACGTCGTAATCCACACCACCGTATTTTCATTCAATTCAATTCAATTCATTTATTTTGTTGACTAAGGTAAACAAGAAGGTGGAGAAACAGAATACACTTTTTGTTCAACTCATGCTACCTTTATCAGGTGTACAAAATCATTTTCAGGTTAGTAGGCTTTAGTCATCACAGTAATGTCAGTTATTATTATTATTAGTAATG
>DWON01008369.1:0-12175 GCA_018251015.1 Phocides pigmalion okeechobee | reverse complement strand
CCGCCACCCTCATAACCCGCCGTAAAGCAACATGTTCTTCATGTATTGTGTTTTGGTTGGGGAGGTGTGGTTGCCGGATGCATATTATTGGAGGCGACCATCTTAGTCCGCATGAGAGTAGGAACGCATCCGCTTCCATCCTTAAATAGAACTTCTGTTCTGTTTGAGATTGGACGTGGTTATCCATGGACTGCAGTGACCACTCAACATCAGATGGCTTGCATGCCCGTTTCTTACTCTTACACAATTAAAAAAAAATTGCCTACTCAGACAAAAAAGTGGTTTAGCTTGGACGAACCAATGACAGCCTAGCAGTTGTCTCTCACACTAGATTAGCGAGTTTGGAATTATCGGTCCATCCACTAACTTATCGAAGTTATTTGTGTATTACAAGTCATCACTGACTTTAACAGTGAAATAAAACAGTCAAAATCTTGCATACCGGCAACTTTTCAATAAAGGTCTACCAAGCTGCTCTTGACCAGCGTAGTAACTATAGCTAAAACTTTGTGTTTCGGAAGAGAGACGTAACCAGCATTGTGAAAGTGATGAGTCGATGATAACGTTGATTACGTCAGACCTCAAGTCAGAGTCAAAGTTGGAAGAACTATAGTTTGACCTGGACGGTACCACCGCCGCCCCCATAATCCGCCGTAAAGCATTACTTACATTGTGTTTCGGTTGGAGAAGTGCGGTTGCCGACTAAACTTTGAAGCGAAGCGATCATCTTACTCCTCAGGAGTAGCAACGTATCTACGTTCGAGCTCAGGTAGGATTTCGGTCGTTTTTGTAGTTGTACGTGGATGTCTATGGGCTGCGACTACTTGACATCAGGTGGTTTGCATGCTTGTTTACTACTCTTCTTACATAAAAAATACCTGTTTAACATCTAACATTTAAAAGTAATTATCATCTTCATACAGAAATAAGTAAGTAAATCGAAATCGACAATCATTTCTTTCCTAAACATCATATATACATATATCGAGCTAAGTACCGACTGCATGTGCCTATTTATCGATTCACATTAACAAGATATACTGCTATGGCACCTCAGGAGTATGCAATTGCGACCTCCCGTACTTGAAGTTTGGCCTAAATTTTCACGAGTAGAAATAATCTATTCTATGCTTATAATAAAACTGTAACAGATCACTGTACATGGGAAATATATTTAAAAAATCATAATGAGGTGCATTTATACACGCAAGAAAATCCAAATCAATGTTTTGTCATTTTGTCTGTATGTTTGTATATTTGTGCACGCTAATCTCAGAAACAGCTTATCCGATTTGAATGCAGTTTCAAGATTATATCGTGATGGGCTTTACCTAACATGTTTTTTTCATTGAAATCGGTTAACAAATAAAGAAGTTATGACTATTTAATCCAATCATCACCGATGAAGTCGTGGGCATAGCTAGTTAGAAAATAATATACGGCGATGATAAGTTTGATAAGAGGTAGACATAGTTCGACCAAAAAGAGACCACTATAAGCCACATAATTTATAAAGAAGCAACATTTATATTACGATTGAGAAGTGTGGACATTGACTATATTTACGATTGGCGCAACATTCTAGTCATCAGACCTGACCTGAAGTAGAATTTCTGTCATGTTGACGGTTGGATGAAGATATCCATAGGCTACAGCGACCTTTGACGTCATCGGATCTACTGGTGGATTGCACCCTAATTTGCTATTTTGTATATGTATATATAACAATGCATGGTACCGTTGTAGGTTTGCCAACAAAACACGCAGAAAATTATAGCCCTATGCCTGTCCATGCAGAAATCTAAAAAAATCTTGGTGTATTTTCCGGGAGTACGACTTTAAATCCTTGTTGAATATGTCCGCGGCATTCAAGATACAGAAGACGCCTGTACGAAGCTATAAGCATGTAAAGCTTTAAGGAAACGTGCTTAAGTTTTACCCGTAATATTCCTCAAATGTGTGTGATGTCTCAAAACGCTCTCTTGAACAGCGTGGCAGAGTAGAACTTAAGCCTTCTTATTCTGAGGGAAACCTATGCCCTACATTGAGACAATAAAGAGATATTATATGGAATTAGCAAACCAGCATGCAGTGATGCGTTGTCCTCCTGAGGTCTAAGATGGTAGTAAGTGGGACGGAAACCACTCCTTTCTGTGGAAATGAAAGATTTTGTTTCATGCCAGAAATATAGATGGTGGTAATAAGTTCTACCAACTTTTAAATATATCTATGTCATAATCATAATCACTAAAATATTAAATCACGGTAAGGTATAAAATATTTACTTACGACACTTTATTTAATTAATTACAAATCGCTTATTTTACAATATTGCACGTAAAAATACAGTTTTTGTGTTTTTGTCAATTATACAAAACATAAATGGTATAAAAAAGAAAAATATGGAAATGAAAATGGCTAAAAATAGACACCAGTTATGAAGCTTACAAATCTTAGTTACGCTTTTTTATTTATAAAAGTAAAAATGGAGCAAAGCGTGGAGTATCATCTTGTCACTGACCCACTGGAGCGTGACCTGGCGGCGGTGCACAGTTGTAAAACTGACGGTTGTTACCTCGAAGTAAAATGTTAAAATATATATTTATATCTCCTTAAATGCATAAAAAGTATGTCTACTTAGTGATTAATTTTCAAATCTCATAAACGGGTTTTGAATCCCTGGCAGGCAATATGTATTTGTAAGGAAGTACACATAATTTAATTGTCAGACAAACCGAGAAATTAAATCAATTTTAAGCCTTACTTACAATGTGTGACGCAAATTTTCAATCACGTACATAAATAAATCGGTTACTTTTAAATAGAATTAGATTTTTATTGTATATTTTATCATATTCGAACATTTCATATTATATTTTTACTGAATTTTGATGGAATGAATGATAATCAAACATTTTTGCGTGTTACACTTAAACACATGACGTAGTAGCAGTTACGTAGGACCGCTACGAGTGTGCTACGCAATTGCACAACGCTACGCAAATGCGCAACGCTACGCAAAATATCAAAATTACGTTTTCATAATTACAAAATATATAATCAAGTAAATTTGATTATATATTTTGTAATTATTCTATTGTAATATGTTATACTTTCGTATAACTATTACAATAGAATAAAAAGAATGAATAATGACGAATAAAATATTATTAATTAGAAATATAGTTGAAATATGTAAAACAGTATCATTGTGCCATGGCAACGCGAATCTGTTTATTAACTTAAGACAATTAATACATAAAATTAAAATTTTATTTATTTATGGCACCTATGTAAAGTATAGTTACAATAGGGCAAATTTAATGACTGATGGTATTCTCTGCCAATCAACCCTTTATTTTATCAAAATTTTTGGTGTAAAGTCATAAAAAATACGTTTTGTTTCGTTCGCTTCGATTCGATCCCACAAAGAAAAGTAACGTCCAAGCGATTGTTTTCAGTGAACAGAATCCCGCAAAGTGCTGTTCGTAGCACATTGCGACACGTTTTAAAATGGTCCGTCTTGACATACTTAACAGAGTACACCTAAGTTTCGTACTGCACAAATTACAGGGGACTAGCGAACGAAAACTTTTAGAATTAAAATATATTAAAATGTGCTAGGAGAATGTAGGAATCCAAAAAATATATAATAATCTATTTTTCTGATTGAGATTTTTAATAAAAAAATGTAAAAATTGTATCTTTAAAACAACTCCAACAACCAGGTTTAACAATTTTAGGCAGACCAATAAACATACAAAAAATCTAAAAAAACAATCAAGTCGTCCACGAGGAGAAACTTTGCAAACGCCAAAACTTACACTGGAATTTATATGTATCAATATTTATGTTAATCAACACCAATTTTTTTCAGACACTTAAAAACTTTTGTACCTTTACTTAAACAAAACTTAAAAAGATAGACCAAAGAACCATTTAATCTTATTTTTTCAATATATGTAAAAAAATTAAACATAAACGTAGCAACGCGACTGCGACAGACAGTATCACTAACATTTTAGATTGAACTTAATGTGCGAATATATCTATATCAATGACTTAATATGGTGTAACCTGTTTCTATACCGTTAAAATATTCGTACACAAAGAGTTTTTAATAGATCATAAATATTATTATTAACATGCTTTTATTAGCTTGAGTTGTATGTATGTATGTAATGGAATCTTTGAGCATAATTTGCACTAATTTCCACATGTCTAATTAACATGAAACTTTGCACACGTATCAAGAATCTATGACAACGCTATAATATGAAAATAAATGAAAAATAAATGATAATTAAAAAAAAACAAAAAACACGCTTTTATAAAAAAATCCAACTAACTTTCGTTTTTTTGAACTATTATTATTATTATTTTTTTATTAATTTCTGGTGCGTCACTAACGCAATGCGGCTTATATTCAACACAAAACATCATGATTTGATTTGTAAAATTCGCCTTGTAGTCAATAAAAAGATAATCTTAAATACCTATATATTAGGTGAAATGAGAATAACCTTTTAAGTATTTTGGGGGTCTCTTTACGTTTCCCACAGCCAACAACCGCACTTAAATACAGTGACATGAAAGAAAGACCCCGATCTTCTCTTGGGAAATCTACTTATACTGAGAAAAAATTAAATCGAAATATAATAAAATGAAACGTAGCTAGTATTGGTATATATTAAATCTCAATATTAAATTTCATCTGTTGCAAAAATTAGGCAGTTACGTGACAACTTATAGCAGAAATTGATTGGCAGTTTATCAGTTAATAAATTCTTGATCACCACTTTATCAGTAAACAAATTCTTGATTACTTTTCCACAAACTTTTCCCATGTAACATTATAATGGTACAATCAGCTAAAGTAAACCTTGATTGGTCTTTTTACCTTTTTATTATGTCACTAATAAACTAATTAATATTTGGATTCGAAATAAGAAATTTATCGAAAACGTACACGTACAATAGTGTATAAGCAATGGCTTGTAGGCAACACATTGGATAACAAATTGTTGACTTATTTATGTTTATTGGCTTTACGTAAATTTGTCACGTACAACGCAATCAAAACTGATAGCATATGTCTAATTGCACCAAAGGCAATTCCGGCTAAAAAAGAAATAACAAGCAACAACGCATTCCCACTAATGATACATAGACACTGCCACGTCTTCAAACAATATCAAACTTAACTGCTTAACAATTTCTTGAAAATCTCTTTTAAATCTTACTTCGTTCTATTCAAATTCAAGATATAGGAAAGAAATGACTCAACTTGAAATTCTCATCTATGTAAAATTTAAGTATTATCTTCTTCTATATTTATTGCAAGAAACACACAATTATTTGGTATTTCAAATCATTATGCTATCCGAGTTATAACGTGACTTTTGATTTTGATTTTGAAGATGGTGGCCTGATAATCGTTATAAAGTTTTCTTATATTAAAGATCCTATCTTCAGCAGGATAAGTCTTCTGCGCACCTAAGAAAATATATAACTGAACAATACGATACTAATAATTCTATATATTAAAATTATAAAAGAACCGCTGATATTGTAAGATAAAAGTAACATGGCAGTTGTCATTGTTTTACGTAGATGAATGTGATAACAGAATTAAGAAATATATAAAGGAGAATGCCTTGGAACTTGTTATTTTTTGGAGACTACTTTTCAAATAAGTTGCACACGGCTTATATTTAATATCGTAAGGAAATATAACTAGAACCCTTTTCTTTGTGTGTAAAAACCTATGCCCACCAGGGGAAAGATAAGTCAATGATGATACAATGAAACATACTATTGTGTATAAAGTATAAGGTGGCCTTTGTTATTTGTTCAAACAATTGTAATTGAAAGTCTTTTAAAATATGAAATCAGGCAAAGTCTGCTTTTAGTAACAGCCCTCGAAGGGATTGATGTATAGAACAAATTATTACTCTCTACTTTTACATTGCAAAATCCAATACATTAGACTCAGACTCATTCAGTCTTCGCTTGTATTACGCATAACGATACTCATAGTAGGCATCAGGGCGCTGGAAGAGGAATACAAAAAACAAGAAAAATATAATAAGATAAATACTAAGATCTTCTGATCTAGGGTAAATCTCGTACACGATTCACGAACGTTAATAACTTGGTAAATCAAAGCCTTCTTAGCCCACACATTTTGAAGTACATTTAAAACTTTAAAGTATGTATAAGAATGGGAAAGGGGCATATTATTATGCTTTATACTTAACTATTACATGGATACTATAAGAACCCTTAAATAGTACATTAGTCCCACTTAATTTCGTATACAGTACTATTAGTGTACTCGAACAGGTGTAAGGAACGTATATAATATTTATGGAAGCTTACGTAGATTTTTTTGACAAACAAGTTTTTAACATCCTCTGAAATGATTAGCATGCACTACCTTCCCTGAAAAAACTTTGACTGCGAAACGTATCCTACTCCTGCGGCAGGCTATTTCCTGCCAAGCTTCCCTTTCGCACACTTCCAAGCTTAATTTGAAAGCTTCGTTGTTTGCTTGACGAAGTATAGTGGTGTTAAAATTTAAATATAGATACACTGATTTAAGTCGCTGTTACCGTATTATTTATAAATAAAACATAAATTAATATCTGAAAAGTAGTAAAGATATTGATTTGCAAAAATATAATAAAATCCAAATAAAGGAACAATTCGATAGCATTGCTTAAAGATCAAAGAAAAATTTTAAATCAGCAATATGATCTCGGAATCTCGGATCAAAGAGGTCGATTTCTATAGATGTAAATATTCTTAGTGATGTAAATATTGCTCTTTCCGTTCCCAATCGTGTTTAATATTGCAAAACGGGTCTCTTTTGCTTACTTTTTCATGGAAATAGATTTATTAAAGGTATTATGTTATTCAATAACTTGTAATCAATTAAAAAATGTATGATGATATGAAGGTTCTGATGGTTTTATCTATTTATAACTCACAAAAATAATATTGAAATGTTATCAAGTGCACGATAAAGTAAATTAGTTAACTTAAGTATAAGTCATTAACATCTAATAATTTTTATTGATTTTAATTTGTTATTTACATACGATAATTCAGTGTATTTTTACTTTATTTACTTGTTGATCAAATAATCCTATATTGTAAATGAAAGTTTAATGTACAATATTTTTAACATTACATGAACTAAGCAATATAAGACAAAATTACTCTTTCTCTATTCTAAATTCTCTTTTTTATATGTTATTGTTATTGTTGTTATTGTCTTTCTGGTAAAATTTTTTGTTAGAGATATATGCGTTTTGTAGTTGACATGTTCTTAAGAGAATTATCTTTGTCGGTCCATTACTGGTTACGAGTCTCACCTGACATCGGTTAGAAAAAAGCACTTACTACTAACATGTCCATGTGCTTATATCTTATCTGATTTTATAACGGTAAACAGGCATGCAAGCCATTTAATGTTAAGTATTCCCTGCAATCTGTGAACATATGTCTACAAATAAAATCGAGCGATCCTAAATAGGATCGCAATACTATTTGAATCCGACTTCACCCCTAAGTCCATCGCATCTTACAAGTGGTAGATTCTGCTTCCCTGTACAACCTTAGTAAATCACAGACGTCTGTCATTTGGATTCGACTCCTGGAAAATGAAGCCGAAATTCAATCGGGACAACTGAGAGAATACAAAAGACTACAAAACGCAAGTTATGCAGATATGAGACGTAATTTGCTGTCGTAATGTTTAATTAATCAAAGGCGCATCGAAGCAGACGTTGCTGTCTGCAATTGCACAGAATAACGGAGCGAAATCCCACGAATTTTAGTCAGTAAGCGAAATTAAACAGTGAATCGATTTTAGCTCGGCTTTTGCGAGTGCAATGCACGGCGATATTCGGCAAAAGCACGGCTACCATTACACGAATCGCCGATTATTGTGCTTAATTTTCTTGTAGGTCGTTCAACTTGTTACATTGGTAGTATCTACTACAAGTATAATCCACGCTTGTTATAGAATATTATCCCTGAAAGGATAAAAGCTCTCAAAAATCTTGAGAATCATCGTAGTGTTCAAACAATATACTTCTTGTGTACTACTTTTAGAAACTAGTTGACTGAAGTACAGATTTTATCGGAGACCGACCTCATGATCTCGTTCTACATCAGCCAAAGACGTCGTTCGGCTCTTACCGTATAAAGTAACCTATTTATATTATAGTTAAGATTGCCACGATGCGCCAGCTTGTAAGGCCGTTAAATAAACCTCCTAACATTAAGCTCACATTGTTCAAATTCAGTAGCTCGGCAATATGGGGCTAATGCCTATAGCCTATTATATATGCTCACTTGCCGAACAAAGAGTTTCAACTAGAAACTACAGACAATTTAAATTTATTTTTAAATATAACTAAAGTGCAATAAAATGTAGCATGCTATTAACTGTATAACTGTAAATGTGTTGCTATAGAAATATAACTGTAAAAATGTATAAAGATTTAATAAAATTTAATGTAAAACGAACGTTTCACTTGTTCATTTCCTTTAATATTCTTTTGTATATACCTAGAATTATTTGTCAAATTTGTATGTATAAAATATATATCACAACTTCATTATCAGCTATTGTTAACTAGTTTAGATAAACAGATAGGTATACGTAAAAAGGGAACTAATATAGGACAAGCAAACGCATGTCTCTACATTGTAAGTTTTGACGTTAAAGATACTCATATATGTAGCGGCAGATAGAACATGCTGTCTTAGTGTAAAGATATCCATTGGCACCCTGAAACACGTCGGCTTTAACGTGCACTTAAAATACGCGTCCATAACGACCGCGAATGAATGCGTGAACCGATATCTTAACACAAAGCGGCGTAGCACGTTCACAAAATGTGGCGCGTAAACATCGCTAGACACTACCTGTGACGCTGAGCAAGGACATGGTGGGACGAGCGTCCGCCCGGCCTGGCTGGCCCGTCGACCCGAGGCGGTCGGCGGGGCCGGCGCCTCACCGGCCGCCGCGGGGCGCCATATCTCGCACACGCGCGCCCGGCTCTACGCGGGCCGGCGACCGACTGACGCCCGGCTACTCGCCGCCTCGCCATCAACCTACAAACGGCAGGACATGCCTCCGCCGGCCGGCGGCGTTGCGGACACCCCGATTTCCACCGATCACCCCGATCACTCCACGAACGTGTCCGTCGACCGAAACCGATAAAACTGACACACTCGTGGCGACACACGCGGCCGAATGTTGCGAGACGCGAAGGCTTCTCGTCTCGATCGCGATAATAATGAGGCTTCGAAGGCGCATCCACGCATTTTTAGGTTCACGTCCACCGCGCAAGCGTACTGAAAACGTCTTCTGACATCACCGGCACCCGGATTATTTTCGCCCGGCGAGGTAAATACCCTCACATCGATCGGACCCGGTTAAACTGGATGCAATTATTGCACTGCCCTAGTCCTCCTTCTCATGCAGTTTTTACCTCTACTTAGTGCTATATAACATTTGTTGTACATCCGCAATATGGCATCGTTACTATTCTCATCGCGTTCGCTACGCTATATTGACTGGACGTTACCTTGCAAATCACATTCAGGGTAAATTGATATTTTTGCTTGTGGTTTACTAAATGTTTACCAAACAGGTTTTGTCTTTTCATATATAAACAATACGATAACTAAATGAAATCTTAATAATTATTAATGTTATTAATGTACCATAAAATTAATTATGTCGTTAAATCATAAAAAATGTGAAATCATAAAAAAGTGGACTTAAGTAGCTGAAGTGGTTATATTGAAAGAAAATCATTTCATAATTGAGTGGGGAGATATTTCTGCGGCAGTGTATTGCATGTGCCCCGGAGACGGGAATTTAATCAGTTGTGCGCCGACCGCGTGTAAGTGCTCCTCATAATATAAAACACCATGTACGTACCTATTAACATGCCTAAGGCAATATACGGTCAGTGTCTACTGACTGAAATATGATAATAAAATAAACATTCGATAGCTTCTAATTAGAATGAAGATGTTTAACATATGTAATGTCTTGAAAATAATATTGTTAACATTATTTTCGATACTTATTATTTTTTTATTTTTCATGTAAATCAATGGTTTCATTACTTTATAATTGACTCGAATATTATAAAATTCTAACATATATCAGCAGGGAGCTACTTAAATATATCATTTAATTCATTATAATATCCTAGAATTAATTGCTTAAAACGTATTTCTATTATTGTTCCTATTTAAGGCGTAGCGCTAGTGCTACGAAGTGCGTCTACGCCGAAATTACTGTATCCAAGTTTGGGTTAATAATAATCAATTAAGCATTGTAAGCAGTTTTCAAAACGGATTATATTTACAATCTACCATGATTTGTTAATTTCAATTGACTATCTTATGACTCAAGTTAATTCACCAGTGTTACTTACTTTACTTTTGATATGGATAAGATCACAATAAAATAAAAAAGGAAAAGAAAAATCTTAAAAAAAGGGAATATTATACAATAAATTAAAAAATGATTTTGAAATGATGATAATGACATGAAGAAGTTAACAATTTCATGATTATTTCGTACAGTATACTAAAAAGATGGCTAAGCTATTCCTTAAATTACTAATCTCTCATAAATCATCTCGTATCACTTTATTTTATATTTTCCTGCTTGTAAATCAAGCGTGTACCAGACCATATTTATACTTTGCTAAGCTACGCTTCAAGCACAGAACTTTGGTATACGATAGTATTCTTTGAATTTGAGTTTCTTCGAACTTCCTCATACTTTTCGATATATCAAAGTTCCCTTACCCAAGTACACACTCGTTCACAGCAGAAGTTTTACGAGTTGCTGTAGAAAAGAAACCTCAAAGTATGCAGTAAAGTAAAGTAAAAAGGTTCAGAAAAGCAACTTTACAGACAAGAATTTAATCAGTTGCGAAGCAAACGCTTGTAAGTGCCTACTTATAATTGAAAAATTCACTGCACGTATTTGATGGCATCGGGCACGTACTCGGGGTATTTCCAGTTTCCTGCCGATCTACATTTACTCTTATGTATTTTCTTGAAAGGGCAAATTTAATATATACTTAATCATTGCTTGCCCTGTACTTTTATGTTTAAGAATTGTTATGTTATTTTATTATCAAAATAAACGTATTTCATAGAAGCGCAAATACTAAAAAAACATGTGAAATAAAAAGTTTCTTCTGACATTAATAAAAATTCAGTACACAGTTTTTGAATCCACAAAAGAATTCACTTCAAAAGGAGTCATGGAAATGCTAAAGTCATTATCTAATTAATTTATGTTAACCTCAAAAAATCTATGTAATCTGACCTTCATTACCGTATGAACTAATAATACAAATTTTTAGTAATCTTATTTTTTCTTTTAGCAGACTTCTTTTTATTGTCAGTATGATCAAATTGAATATTGATTTTAAACACAGCGTTTAAAATAAAGCACCAGCCAGCAATAAAAGTATTTATTACAGAAATTGACTTTACCTACAATATAAACTGAATTTTATATCATATCAAGTGATAAAGTCACCTACTCGTATCAGTACTAAACACGATTAAAAGACACCTGTGTGCGATCTATCCCCTTTTTCTTTCTATAATCCCTCTATAATTAAGTGACTAGCGTCTTACTGAAACTAAATTAAGTTACGTGTCAACCTATATAATTACACCTTATTAAACTGAGCTCTCATATTAAGTAGTGTAATTTGTATCGGTGAGTATTAAACTTTATTAAGGAGAATTTATAAATATAGAGAAGATTAAAGAAAATCCTATACCTTTTTTCCTATTTTATATATTCCTACGTTTTTCCTACTCATAATAGTTGCTCTAATACATTTTACTATATTACGGGTACTTATGATTATAACTTTTGTAATTACCGATATTTGTAAATATTTGCATGGATTATGCAAACGGCATTGCTACGGTACCAAAATTATTTTGATAATTTTTCATTACAAAACCTACTTTTATTACCTTATACCAGCAGCGATTAAGCTAATAGCTTTTAAATATAGGATAAAAAGCATATACACTGAACCGCAAAGAAAAAGGGTCGATTATGAAATCGTCGATATCTTCTTAAATACTTCACCAAGCTTTATGA
>DWON01008368.1:0-12175 GCA_018251015.1 Phocides pigmalion okeechobee | reverse complement strand
GAAAACAATTAAGAAAGGCTTTGCCTTAGCCGCAGATCAAGTTCGGCAATTTATTTGCCCATTTTTATTTATTTTCCGTATACTTTACGGTTAGTTAATATTTTAAATATGGAATCATTAATTATTCAAAAGCCAGATAGTTGTTGGTGTTCCTGTTATAGGGTACCCAACTTGTAAATAGGAATTGTTGGTGCATGAGTGAAAACAATTAAGAAAGGCTTTGCCTTAGCCGCAGATCAAGTTCGGCAATTTATTTGCCCATTTTTATTTATTTTCCATATTCATTAAGGGTATTCGATATTTGAATTATTTAGTCATTAATTATTCAAAACCTCGATTAGTTGTTAATTTTCCTATTTTACGGTACGTAACTCGTAAACAGAAAAGTATTTCCGCACGCGTAAGAACAATTAAGCAAATTTCCGGCTAAACCGTGGATTAACTTCAACAAGTCTTTGATCAATTTTTTGCTTCTTTTGTCTATGTTTTACGGATATTCGATATTTAAAATATCGACTCATTAATTATTAGATATAGATTGGCTCAATTAGTCGTTCATGTACATATTTTCGGTTAACGTGTAAACAGAAGAGTGTTTCTGCACAAGTAAAAACAATTAAAGAAGTCTTCAACCGCGAATTAACTTCCGGTTTTTTTTGGCCCATTTTAAACTTTTTCCGTAAACTTTACTAGTATCCCAAATTTCAAATATCGCATCATTACTCATTGAAGAGGTTTTAGTTGTAGATGCTCCAACTTTAGGGTAAATTGTAAATAAAAAACTCATTCTGCACGACTGAAAACAATTAGAAAGTCTCTGACCGAACCGCGGATCAACGTCGGAAAATCTTAGGCCCCTTTTTACTTATTTTCTTTATTCATTACATATTCAATATTTATTTGATGCATGCTATTATATAAACTTGAAACTTTGCCCTATTGTTAATTTGTTTGTGTAACGGCAAAACTTTAGATTTAATACGCTTCAAATTTTGTACACAGGACACCTGTAACTCTAGTCTAGTTGTAGTTTGAAGTAGTAATTTAAAAATTAATTATAATTTACAGTAAGTTTAATTAAGTTGTAATGGATATGTGTTACATCATAGGCCACTACGTCGGTCAAATGCGTTTCGGTAGACTTCACAAGACTTCAAGACTTTTCATAATATCGGCACGTAGGCTTTTCTCGACATATTTTCCTTCAAAGTTAGTGAGAAAATCCGAAAATAAATTCGAAAATTCAGACATGTGTACCAGGATTTGCATCCAGAATACTTGTGTAAGCGGAATTTTAGCTTTAGACCTTTATTTTTAGAAACTGCATAATTCTCGCGGATTTTCGCGAAGACTTAAGGGCTCTAGTGGCTAACAGTCTGCCTATATTCTTGTACTTGTAAGTTAATCATACCAGGCCACACACGAACAGTTTATCTTGAGATCTGAGACTGGGACATGTAACCCCATACATACAGGCGGCCGGTGTCCAAGCAGGCACAGGATACAGTGGCACGTGTCAAAAACAGGTAAATATAGGCGTCTGGTCAGCGTTCAATCAGACACAAAACGTAGTGGAATGAGTCAAATACAGGCAGTCGGCTGGCGCGCGGTCAGACACAAGATACAGTGGAATGTGTCAAACGAAGGCAGCAAAATATTAGTCAGTTGGACCCCTTAGTTTTATTAAAACCTTAAAAGAACATCTATCTCATTTAGTAGCGCCCGTAAGTCCTATTCTTAAATTATTAATGAGCATCGAGCTATGAAGATTAACAAGCGAAGTTTCGTATCGAACCGATGAATGGACTTTGTTCAAAAGACTAGCAAACTGTCGACTTTATCTAAATGTCATAAACTTTATAACGCAGAATAAAACGATTATGTCGTTCATCTGATGGTAAGGGTAATATAATGAAATGCAGATTATTTTATGTGAGAAGAGTAGCAAATGAGTATGCAAACCACATGATGTTAAGTAGTCGTAGCCCATAGATACCCACGTACAATCACAAACACGACTGAAATTCTATCTGCGCTTGAATGTAGGTACCTTGTGACTTCTGGGGAGTAAGATGGTCGCGTCGCTTTAAAGTGTAGCCGGCAACCTCACATCTCCAACCGAAACACAAGGAATGCTTTACGGCGGATCATGAGGCCGGTGATGGTGTCTCCCCTTCTTCCACCTATAAAATGTATGCAGTTCGTCTGTTGGTAGGTGGTCACTGCTGCCAATTGATGTTTTTAGGGTAAATGTCTTCCAATGTATGTTGATAACAAAATATAATAGGACAGTACAGTGACGGGAAGGCTGTGAGCTAGTTTACTGAAAGAATTACTTTATTTATAATATATTTTATTTTGTACCTCAAAAAGAATTAAGAAAATTTATATAATTCTCACCTCAAATCGGCCACACGTTTCACAGAGTCGAACTCCAGATATGCGAGAGTTTTATCAAAACTGGTATTTAATCTTTTAGATTTAGAATTTAGATTTTTTTTTTACACGCTCGCATTCTTCTTCTCATCTTAATCTTAATCTTAATAATATATAAAAACGAATGTTTGTCAGTATGTCCTTTATAGAATCGTAAACTTTGCATTTGATCATATGATGCTCTTTAGCAAAGTTGTTGTTCATAAGCCCACGAAGGTTTCTGAGTTGGTACGAGTAAGGTACGACCAATTTTCGATAGATGGCGCCACTGCCATTCCAATTAATTTCATATATTGCCGTGACAGTTCACGCTGTATTGAATTGAAACGAAATACTTTTTTCGAAATGCACAAAATCAATATTAATAGCAGCTGGATGGCTTGACACTAACTCTTCGGGAACGGGGGAAGGCCCTCGTACGGGATGCAATATGCATCGATACGTTGGCTCTTTCTTGCCTTAGCGGAATGGTGTCGAGGGCTGTAGCTGCGGCGGACGCTGCAGAAGAAGCGGCGTAAATATGTCTCAATAAGCAGTGATTACGTATTTTTTCTGCTTTGCTTTGAAACCTTAGGCCCGTCGGGTCCATGTGTCAAAAAAATTTTCAAACAGATAGTACCACGTTTGATCGACGCCGCCGGTAACAACAGGACTGATTCTTATCTTGTGCAGAGAATTGCGGTTGCTATTAAAAGCAGGAATACAGCTAGTGTTTTTGGAACCATGCCGCATGGGCACGAATTTCATTTAGATTGTTCAGGTTAAGCTTTTATTATAATTAGTTTTAAGATTTTCAATATTGTAAATATATTGATATTAATAAAATGACTTAAAATTAATTAAATATTTGTGTAATGTCTTTCGTTCAATTTTTTTAGTTGGTGGCATAGCAACGCGCGCAGAGTAAAATTAGTGCTAAGACATATTAAACGAGGCACGCATTGGGATTCCAAGTTCGCATAGCATGAATATCTTCTATTGGAATGAAATTGTTCATGTCTTTCCTTAAACTAGAATTCTAATTTTATGGTCTTGGTTTTACGATATAACACGACCTTGTATATGAATTGCATAATAAACAAAATAGGCAAGATTAATGTAGAATATTTACGTAGTTTAATTATTTGGAATATGAAACGACTCGTTAAGCGTTTTATGGATAATATACTCAAATTTTACTATACAACGGGTGTTTAATATACATGCTATTCAAATAAATTTTATTATGTCCCCATTTGTTACCGGTAATTACGATTAACGATTTTTAATTGACGATATAACTGATTAAATCAGTTGCATGACTCACAGTCACGGCTAACAGTAAAGATTGTTAAAAAAAATCGTTAAAAAAAGTTAATCGCGATTATAAATGTCGCGGTGATATTAGTATAAATTGATAATGACTTTTGTTGCGAGGTATTGCAGGTGCGGGTTCGTTCAATGAAATGTAATACCACCGTTGCAATTTCAGTTCGCACAAGACAAATATACGACAGTTAATTGAGACCAAAACATAACGCGGGTGATTAGCGCGACTGTAGGAGGACGAATGGTGAGACGAGAGGCATGCGCAGGGAAACAGATCAAATAACGCATCGACAACATGAATGTATATGTCTTAACAACTTTAAACGAGAATAATGAATTTAAACGAGTTTTGGGGAAATGTAAAATAAAAATTCCCTTTCATGTGGACTGTATAAGAGACCAAATCTTTTCTTTTATACTTTTGATAAAATCATATAATTAGATTTTATATCATACTTAATATATTTTATATAGTGTAAATATATTATAAAATAATATTTACAATAATAAAAATCTTAAAACGAATGATATAAGCCTAACCTACAATCTAAAGGGAGTCCGTGTCCATGCGACATAGTGCTAAGAACGCTAGCCGCATTCTCTTTTTGAATGGCGATTGTAATTCTCTGCGCGAGATATGAACCAGTCCTCTCTCTTGTTACCGGCGGTGTCGATCAAAAGTGGGAGATATAGTTTGAAAAGTGTAGTAAATTACACAAATATACATATATGCTACCAAAAACAAATGTAAAAATTGAAAATTTCGACATAAATCACTGTTATTCTAAAAACGATATGTATTAAAATACAGCGCTATTTCAAAAAATATTCACACAGAAATAGAGATAACATTTTCAGCTTTAACGGAAACTTTTCTAGGCTTTTATATCTATTTTAAGCTCAGCGGTAAAAGTGAAAGCTAAAAGCTTCTGTATTTAGCTTGCAAGGTTGTAATACGAGCCGTTAATTAATATGACCTCTTTTCGGAATTGTAATTATAGCACCTAGATAAATTAAGGTTTCTACGAACTATCAAATATGTAGGGTAAACTTGATGTAAAGTGAAAAAACTTTTAGGAGCTTTAACTCTTAGGATTTTTTATGAGAGAAGAGTAGCTAACGAGCATGCAAACCACCTGATGTTAAGTAGTCGCAGCCCATAGACATCCACGTACGACCACAAACACGACTAAAATCCTATCGGAGCTCGACCGTAGATACGTTGCTACTCCTGAGGACTGATGTTCTGCTCGTTTCAAAGTGTAGCCGGTAACCGCACATCTCCAAACAAAACAAGTAATGCTTTATGGCGGAATATGAGGGCGAAGTGGTATCTCACCGGCTGAATAGTTCTCCCACTTTGAAACTATTTTATCGACAACCAATCAGCGAATTGACCAATGAGCGTGAAGTTTTATCTGCACTCAGACACCATAGCTCGTAAACTTGGACGGGATTTTAAAGCGTCAGGAACAAATAAACTTCTCACTTCGGTCCTAAGCTAACAAGCATGTTTCCCGTGGTTTTACGAGCTCAGCTGATTCCTGTCCCAGTTTCTAACCGGGTTGTGGTCCCATGTGGTTACATAAAACGAATAATATCCATTAAGGCGTAACCTTTTTCTTGTACGTTTTTAGGTCATCGGATATACCAGCGTTTTATTATGTAACGGCTTGTCACGATTTTTATTTCCATTGCCTACTGGGTACTCACGATAAAAAAAGATTTTTGATTGCCGATGTTTCGAATCGGGCTCTTGTTTCAATACAATACAATAAACAACATCGTTTTACTATGTTACGGGTATTCACAATTTTTTATTTCCATTGCTTACTGTGTACTCACGATAAAAAAAATTGCCGATATTTTAAACCAGTTGCATGACTCGTGAATAGTTTAGCCGTGAACAAGAACCATGCCACTGGTTTAAAATATCGGTAATCGAAAATTATATTTTTATTCCTTAACTTAAACTATTTCTGGCTTATCATCTTATGGAGTTTAATCTGTCAGGTATCTCCGCCACATCAATTAGTAGCGCAAAAGATTTTGGTAAAAAGTGCAGAGAATGGTTTACTAATAAATGTGACGATGATCTTAGTCCTTAGGAGTAACAAAAGATCGACTTCGATTCCTGTTTAGTATCATGTTTATTAGAAATGTCTAGGAGCGGCAGTGACTTCAAACTAAATGGGCTGTATGTCTGTTCACTATTTCCATTGCGAAAAGACTAATTACGAACTTTGTACCAACATTGGTATCTATTAAAGAAATAACTTTAGTTAACTATGAACTAATCTAATTTGTAAGTTGCAAATAAAAAACTATACTGACTACACTTAGCTAAGCAATCGGAAGCGGAAACGATTGCAAACCTAGCCAGAGATCTAACGAAACTTTTTCCAAATTGCCAAGTTTCGAATAGTTTGAATAGATCAGACGCTCATAGATGATTTGATGGGTAATAAGAAAAAACTCTTGTCTATTGTGTTTATCTTTTTTATGTATTTAAGGTTACGATGTTGATATTATAATATTTTTCTTTTATAATAGATACAACTTGTCGCTTAACCTATCATAGTAAAGTCGGTTATTTAGTTTTTCGTCCACCGAATAGCGTACTCAGCGTGTATAAACATATATTCTCATCTTTACTATTCTGACGATTTTTTCGTATATTTTGCTTATCTAAACACGTCATAAGAACGTCCTTTGAAAATTACTGTCCTTTGACCTTCGTAAACATCGTTATCTACCAGCAAGGGAACAGAAAATAGTAGTGTCTCGTCCATAGTATTCTACTAAATAAAAATCTTTCGAATTCATTAAACTGGAAATGTGTAGAACTATTGAGGGTTAAAGGTGGGAGAACTATAGTTCGACCGGGGAGGTACCGCCGCCGCCCTCATAATCCGCCGTAAAGCATTACTTGAGCGTCGGTTGGAGACATACTGTTGCCGGCTACACTTTGAAACGAGGCGACCATCTTAGACCTCAGGAGTAGCAACGCATCTACGTTTGAGCTCAGATAGGATTTCGGTCGTGTTTGTGGTTATACGTGGATGTCAATGGGCTGTGTCTACGTAACACCAGGTGGTTTGCATGCTCGCTTGCTTGTTACTCTTCTCAAATATAAAAAAAAAACTATAGTTCAAGCGGGGAGGTCCTACCTTCATAATCACACCGTGAAGCAACTGTTTTTGCATTTGTGAGCGCTAATCTCATAATAGTTTAACCGATTTCGGTACGGTTTTCGCTAATGTATTACAATAAGGATCACCTTTAACCATCTTTAACTCATTATTCACCCCCCGCCCCAATATAGTATGTGTACACTGCCATAATACACTTAATTTTACCGTATCACCCCGAAGGCATCATAAATCATCTTTAGGGTCAGGAGCTTGCGTATAAAATTTTAATGGTCCCTCCACTTCTCAAGGTATATTGATGATTAACCGAAATGTCCCATTTCGACGAATTTATAGATAGATCCCGTGATTGAGCGCGTTTTGTGTAAGTGTTATGGCCCATTTGGCTGAGTACGCTATTCGGTGGACGAAAAACTAATTTACCGAATTTACCTTGATAGGGTTTGCTTCTAGTTGTGTCTATTATAAAATACTAATTTAGAAAGAATTTATGTTTACTTGTTTGTACAAAATAAACTTATGTTAGAGGTGGGAGAACTACTGTTCGACTGAGGGTGTACCTCCGCCGCCCTCTTGATCCGCCGTAGAGCATTACTTGTGTTTCGGTCGGAGAGGTGCGGTTGCCGGCTACACTTTGTAGCGGGACGACCATCTTATTCAGGAGTAGCAACGTATCTACGTTCGAGCTCAGATAGGATTTTAGTCGTGTTTGTGGTTGTACGTGGATCTCTATGGGCACACATACACACACACACGCACACACAAACACACACACACACACACACACACACACACACACACACACAGAGGTGTCTAACAGTTCCAAAAATGAACGCACAGCTAAAAGACCTGAACCAAGAATCCTGGAATAGCATATAGGTACTTTATTTTACTATGTAAGGGATATTAACTACTAGCGTTTTATTTCAATTTAATTATTATTACTATCAAATTATATATGACAGGTTCTTTATATAGGGTAAGAGTATTAAGATAGGGTTTAAAAAAATATTTTCCTAAAAAGGTAAAATAGGGGTAGAAACTTTGTATAAATGTCTTGTTATATTATGCTTATGAGTAGCAGCAGGTAAAAGATTGGCATTTGCGTAAAAAGAAGAAAAGAATTACGTGAATCACGATCAATGTCGCGGGGAAAACTTAGTCATACATATGAAATGAAACGTCTAGACTCACATATTGAGTGACTCATTAATCCCTATATCCTTGAAAAAAACTTAGCAGCACATATAAAACGAAATGTCACGATTCACATACTGAGTATATCTCAATTCCTCCATTCTCAATTCTACTCAATTCATATATCCTCAAAATCTGAATTGCACAGTTACTTTCCTTGTAATTTGAACCAGGAATAAGTCTGGATTTTTGAAATTACTACGAAATAGGTAATGAAGTGTATTTACATTTTTGCTTTAACCTTGCCCTGTTTCTGTAATTCTGAGTATTATTTGAGACATTACGTTTGCTATGTAAATACGTAATTATAATAACAAATTTCAGGTTTCAGGAATTTTCGTAAACTCAGAAAAATAGAACAAATAGCATTGCTTAATTACAGAATAAGTTCCTTTGGGCTAGCGAAAATATTTGCATAAAATATAATTACACACGAGTCGAGCCGCATGTGGTCATTAGTAATTATGTTACCCTACTCCCAAACTTTAGTTATCATACACAATTGCACAAACAAAAAATAAATACATTGGTCCAGTATAAGGTCGCTTTTTAGCGGCGACATCATTTTGCAGATGTGAAGATATAATTTATTGAAGTTCTGTTTCACACACACCTATTAACAAATGACGGAATTTAAATTGAAGATGATATTCGACACACACACACATATTTTATTCACCTCTCAAGACATATTGTCATCTCAAGGGTTAGGAGCAGACTAGGGACATAGCATTCCCGCGCTTCAAGCGAATACGATCGCCATTACTGACATTGCACATTGCACTTGATTTGTGTAACTATTTGTATCCTTACATTTTGTTTTGTTTCTTTTTTTTGTAATCCAATGTGTAAATATTAATCGTAAGTAATTGTTTGCGTTTTGTACACATGAATATTCTATTGTATTGTATTGAAGATAATTATCAAAATTGTCCTAGTGGAGGATCAAACAAGTAAAGCTTCAAAATTAATCAATAGAGACTAACATTAGCTTAGGTTGTAAATTATCTATTAACTATCTTCTAACAAAAAATGGTACTATTATGAAATTGGTCAGTATTGTACTTTAGATAATTATCAAAAAATACTTGCGGAAAATAATCTACTTAGTATTTTATAACCAAAAATATTTCGGTTACAAACTCGCCTAGTTTTGTATTAAAAGATAATTATCTAAATATACTAAGACGGGGATCGAACAAGTAAGGTTTTAATTACAAACAATAGATACTAACATTTGGTTTCAAAAATTAATCAACGTTCTATCTAGGGACAAAAAATGTAATTTCTATGAATTCAGTTGAAAATAATAATAACATCGTAAGATAGCTCTTTGAATATTACAGCGTTCTTTAACCTTCGTAAACATCGTTATTTAGTCTATCAATCTAGCTCTAGATCTTATAACACTTTACGGAAATAAAATAACGGACACACGCTTTTATTACGACATTACGACAAAAGATATGTGCATTGTAGTATAGTAGCTCTGCATGCTACGATTGTTCTACGAAGTTTGTTAGCGCTACGTGACGCGGGATCGTAGACCGTAGAGCTGCTACGACGTCATCCAACTCTTACTATAAACTGTACCGATGTACCAAAAATATAAAATTGATTATCCATTGTTAATAATAAATGTTAATTCTTCACTTTTTAAGTTCGCACCTCTCCAAACGAAAGATAAGAGTTGTTTTACGACGGATTGCGAGGGCGGTGGTGGTATCTCCCCGGTCGAACTCTAGTTTTACTACCGTAGCGGGCAAAGCGCAAATTAATGCTAGTGGCATATATTTAACTATGTAACGGATACTCACGATTAACGCTTTTTACTTGCCGATATTTAGAACCAGTTACATGGCTAGTGGCCACGGCTATAAGCGTTTGGTCGTGACCACGAGCCAAGCGACTGGTTCAAAATATCAGCTATTAAAAAACGTTAATCGTGAGTACCCGTTATATAGTAAATTGTATAAATTCCGCGATGTTAGTTTAAAATCGTATAGTAGTACATATTTCGTTATAATATTGATGGCGAAACAACGAAACAGCATGCAAATTCTGTTATAACGATCAACAACGTAGTCAAACGCAAAGTGCGAAAAAGCTATAGACTTCGTCTTACAAAGCGTGCAACGAAATGCAAATCGTCTCGTTAGCATATCAATCGAGTATCGAGCGAGTGACGTCACTTGATTTAGAACAGCTGAGACTCAGAGAGATTAACTTGTTAATTGAAGGTACTTGGAGAAACTTTGCTAGATATAGTTCGACCGGGGAGGTACCATGACCACCGTACCACATACCACACGCCGATCCGTCACCGGTGGATTCATATCCATCATTTCCTGAACTATTATAAAAGGAAGGTGAAAAAATTAAAATATTGGAATTAATTGAACAATCCTTGATTGCGTATGCATAGATACACGTCAGGACTAACACACTTTAAATATTCGAGTTGCGTGATATATGTATACGCAAATTGAATGCAACAGGCGCTTAAGTATAGACGATAAGCTGCATGCGTCTTAAGGCACAGCGCTTGATGCAACATGAACGGTAATTTGAAACGCAAGATATACATAAGCGCATTGTGTACATAGTCTATCACAGCAAAATAATAGTTCTCGATGTCTGGACACTGCGATTATTTGAGGTTATGGATACAGTAGAACTCCTGCAGAACATTTAAGTAAGTTGCATGCGTCTTATGGAACAGCGCCTGACGCAACACGAACGGTAATTTGAAACGCAAGACAAACATAAGCGCATTGGTGTATTCACAGCTTATCACAGCAAAATAATAGTTCTTGATGTCTGGACACTGCGAATATTGGATGTCATGAACACAATAGAAGCTCTCCGGTCTCACTACAGTACGCTATTGTTGTCTTAACGACTATCCGTTGTGCTCAAAAGAAACGTTTTACTGTCCTAGTATCACTATTAGTGATATTTTGTGAAAATAATTTCGTTGAAAGCGATGACAATGGGATATCACTGTTAATCCCGCCATTAGCAATGAAAACTATTGTGTCATATTGCTGACGATTCCTTACTTATATAAAGAGATAAGTGCCTGGCTGATAAAGATCGCACACACAAAAAAACTTGATCGACATCAGTTTTAGTGCGTGGTTCATGCGTAGTTTGTGCGTATGTGCGTGCGTGGTTCTGTCACATTGATTTACTGTCAAAAATTGATCGACATCAGAAATTTTCAGTATTTTTTAATAAAACAATTATGAGTTTAAATTATTATCACCTCGGTATTTTAACATTTTACTATGTACTGTGTACTCACGATTATGATGTAGAACCCAGAAAAGAACAACGAACTCGACGTAGGGTGGATAAATTAATCTGCCATTAGCACCTGTGACCAGTCTCCCCTGCTACCGCAGTTTAGCTGTGATCATGAGCCATGCATGCCGTAGTCATGGTTCTCAATGTCGGCAATAAAAAATACCCGGTACATAGACAACCCAGTAAAAAAGTAAAATAAATAAATCTAGGTCCAATTAACGTTTATATTCTTAGAAATTGTTCAACATTAATACATTTCGAGAATTTAAATTCAATAACAACTCGCGTATCGGTTGAATTATTCAGAATCCATTCCAGCTCAACAGATACGGATTTATCTACTCGAACAAGTCTTAGCTACGATAAAAATGGGTCATTGACAAGCATTTTATTATATGCGCTTGACTTGCTTTTAGAGGGCTATATATTTTATTATATGACCTTTTTCGTTCGTGGAAAAAAACTTTTTAAGAGTATCCGGGATAGTCAGAGCGATTTAGGATTATATAGATTTACTACTCACTACGAAACCCACGGTAGCCTTTTTCTGTGCTCGCAGACAAAGCCAGGATCTCGAAACGAACACAACTGGACAACTGTTATTATCTAGCACGACGGTTCAATTAGGCACATGTTATGGGAACTTTCCTGTCTCCTCAGACATGGGTCTGTGCCTAAATTGATGTGGGACCACGCATACCAACGTCCTCCCCTTCCTATTAATCCGCCGTAAAGCATTACTTGTGTTTCGGTTGGAGAGATGCAATTCCCGG
>DWON01008367.1:0-12175 GCA_018251015.1 Phocides pigmalion okeechobee | reverse complement strand
GGATGGACGCGGATGCGTTCCTACTCTTGAGGACTAAGATGGTCGCCTCCAATAGCGTGTATCCGGCAACCACACCTCCCCAACCGAAACAAAATACATGAAGAACACGTTTTAGGGCGGGTTATGAGGGTGGCGATGGTACCGCTCCAGGCGAGGCTCCAATGGCTCTACCACCTTTATTTTTTATTTTATTTCAATATTTTGATATGGCATTTCTACAACCAAGCATATCTATAACCTCACCATAATAGCAGGGTACAAAAAAGGGTCAATTGTTACGAAAACCTCGTCACAGCGATACAGCTATTATACAATGCTATTCCCACGTGAGCCGTTTCGTGCGATGACTTATCATGTACCTTTTGTACTTTAATATCATAATCCGCAAATGAATTGGGAAGTAAATGAGTCGTCGATGAACTTGACGCGAGTTATTTGTTATATAAGCGATATTTGCTATTTAGACCACCTAATGCAATTTAGCATGTGAAAAGTGTTGTAGGGCAAAAAGCATTAGGGTTAGCATCAGAACTGGGTTATGGAACATGTTCTAGGCCTGTCGCTTGTGGCAAGAAACCCTTAGTCTAAAGCACGGACAAGTTTATATGTAAAATAAGATTTTCGCTTGGACTCGAAGACCTGTATTACTGTTCCTTAGAGATAAGATGGTTGTCTCATTTATAATTGGATTGGTAATCACACCTTTCTAACGAAACAGTTAATAGTTTGACGCTAAAAATGACGTTTTAAGAGTAATTTACATGATAAATTAATTAGTAGATTGTCATAAATTTCTCTGATGTATAGTTCAACTAACTACTATTCCTACAACGGGTTTTATTTAAATTTTACGCCACAATATGTTTAATGTCAAGCACAATTCTTTGAAGACTTTGGATAACAAGAAAGTGGCGGGTCTATCATAAAAACAACGCAAGCAATGACATTTTTTATCGTTATAGTATTTTGCTCCCCACCACACTTGGGCCATATTAAATAGAATTATACACAATATATTGTATTGTATTTATTTCAATAATCTCTAAAATTCAAAGTCTTTGAAAATTAGAAAAATCGCCGTAAATGTTTAAATGCATTTATTTCATAATATAAATCTTATTGTAAATATATATTTTTTATCTAATATAGAGAACATAAATTAAAACGAAATATAGTAATTGTACGTTATCACCCGTTTATATGAGAAATTTGAAAATGAATAGAGGGCATTGAGATTACCTAGATATGTCTAGACTGAATCTGACATTTATAAGAAAATAGTGACTCATAAATTATAGTACACAACTGTAATAAATTTAAATTCAAATAGTATTTATTCAGAGTTATTTTTATAGAACTAATTTTGGACCTCATTCAACTTTATATAACTTTGGAAGATACTTCGCTATGGAGAAGAGGCGGCGAAAGAAAGTCATTTTTTAATTTGCAAATTATACAATAAATAAAAGCGATCCAGCTTCCTAACATTTTACTTTCGTTTTAATTTTGACACCTTAATTCATTGTTAACCAATTAAACCTACCTTTGATTAACCTTGATAGATTCAAGCTAATTAATTATAATTTGGCAATAGTCCAATAACTCTGTAAGGCTTTGTTTCGTCAATCTTATAGCATTATCTCCTTCCATATCTAATTAGCAAACTTTCAACTGTTCAAACGTGCGGTTGCAAATAAATAATTAAAGGGAATTTCTTCATAAGTTCATGGCTCATATATAGCAACGATACTCGTAATAACTCTGTAGGTTTAGGCGATTAAATGTTTACGAATAATTAAAAGTGTATATCTTTTAATTTTGAGTGTTTATTTTAAAACTCATCGCGTAGATACGACTGCCCCAACTCAGTCTAATTTTATTAATTTTATTTAGGACATTCGGCTTTCGACTTCGCTCGCATAGAAATTATGTTAGTAAAAATGTATTATATGTATGTTTTAAAACTGCGTATACTTGAGTAAAAGTGTATTTAATATGTCAATTAACTAATTAACTATCCACGTATATGGCAACGTGTACCTACTACAATCAAATTGAGTAACAAATTGCATTCAAAATATTTTGTTTAAAACGGCAGTATTTAGCTGTTAAGCCATAAAATAACTTTTTCAATCAGCTATCTAGTGTCAGGTAGTTTATTGGCAAACAAAATATTAGCAATAACAGTTCAGATTTTCTTATGTGAGAAGAGTAGCAAACGACCATGCAAACCACCTGATGTTAAGTAGTCGCAGCCCATAGACATCCACGTACAACAACAAATACAACAGAAAACCTTTCTGAGCTCGGACGGAGATGCGTTGCTACTCCTAAGGACAAAGATAGTCGCCTCGCTTCAAAATTTCGCCGGCACTCGCACCTCTCCAACCGAAATACAAGTAATGCTTTACGGCGGAATATGAGGGCAGCGGTGGTCCCCGGTCGAACTATAGTTCTCCCACCTTCAAATCCTTCAAAATAGTAAATAAAGTCAACATATACACAGCCCCGTTTCAATTTTGTCAGTCGTTATGAAAATTTCAATTCTTAATATAAATCCCGTTACAATTTAGTCAAAATTGTTATAAAAATTTAAATTCTTAATTTTAACTTTATAAACAGTAATATATTTTATGTCCTTGCGTTGTTTTGCAGAGCCTACTTGGAAAAGAACATCTTCATATTGGAAGTGCGATGCAATATCACGATAAAAGGCAAATACACCGCAGTCGGGCGACTTCTGCTATTCCCAATAAATGGCGAAGGGGACTCGAAGATTAAAATAGGTACGGATTTTTGTGTTGTCTAGTGTATTTTGTAAATACACTATATATATATATATATATATATATATATTCCTTTTATATATATCCATATATACTACTACTACTACGATACGATACGAGACTATATACTACGACTACGGCGATACTATTTTTATGATATTGAAGTAAAAAACGAGAAAGTTTGATAGTATTTGATGAATGGTAAAACTCTAATTCAATACGCGGTAAGAACTCCGCGTTCATAACCTGTACAGAAGCTACAAATTTGTTTTCGTTGGAGAGGTGTGGGTGATGGCTACACTTTTTATTTAAATTAGAGATAAGATTTCAATCCCGGTTGAGGTTGTTGTGGTTGTCCACGGTCTGCCTAACATCAAGAGTACTACAAAGTCTTTCCCTTTAATAAAGTACTAAGCTAAAGTTTGTTGACGCATTAAATATAATCTTAACTGATTTTGTATTATTTTGCGTTAAGTTTATAATCAACGCGTCTATAATTTACTTTGAAGGGCATTTTTGTTCTATTTGGAGATGTTTTGTGCGTCTCCAAATGTCTCAAATCAGATGCACATAACTAATTATTTATAACGATTTATATTGTTTTAAAATCATTATAAATATAGTAAAATATATTTATATTATAGAAAGCAGTAAGTGTACATATTCGATAATAGTTTTCCGAAATACGATATTACGAAATAACGAAGTATATAATATTTACTTTCTGTTTTGCGTGTTTCTTTCTTTATGTGTTCCTACTTTATATTTCATAGACAAGAGAACTTAAATAATATAAAATTCTCCAATCTATTACCCTTGCATTAATTTCCTAGAAATGTATCTGCCAATGATTAGCAAAATGACGTGTTTTAATTTTTTTTCTTTCAGTAAATTCTGTCATAAAAATGAACATAAAGACAAGATATTTCAAAGACGCAGACGGCCGGGATCACTTTGGCATCAAAAATTACAGATACACTTTCGACTACGGTGAAAAGGTTCATTACAGTATAAATAATCTTTTCAAAGGAAATCCTGAGCTCAGTAAGTATTAATTATTACAGGTATTGACGTTTTTATATATTAATCAAGACTTTGTAACCCATTTTACGTCAACTACACGGACAGAGGAATATGAAATTTGGGACTGTTGAAGTTTATGTGAAGAAATATTGCTATTAGAAATACTTTTTTTTGTATAATATGCATTAGAAATACACTAAATTAATAAGAAAAATATTAGTACATAACAACGACCTCTTATACACGTCAATGTCAAACACTTAGAGTATGGATTGACACTTAGAATCTTAAAATTTCCTATTGACCGAATGAGTTTCAAATTGTAAATTTGATGTTTTTCAATACCCATTTCAATAAGTCGTAGTAGCTTTTATTTCAATTGTTAAACTTAAGAAATTAATGAATTTTAGTCAAATTTAAATTACCGAACGATGACTAATCAATTATCATTAGACATTTTCAACAGTGAATACATTATGTTGCAAGAAAATTAAAGTCTTATTTTCAAAATGCCTTCATTTTATTTTTTAAAATTATGGTGTTACAACAAGGGTTACTGTAGAAATCTGCTATATTGGATTTAGATTTTATTTAGTAAATAATTACAAGACATGAACATATTGACTATCTTTTATATGATCGTAATAATATATTTAATTTTCTTGCAGGCAACACAGTATTACAGTTTCTGAACGAAAATTGGCGGGTGGTGACAGAAGAGTTTGGTCAACCGGTAGTCGATTACGCGATGAACGTGACCATAGAAACTGCGAGGAAGTTCTTCGACGCAGTGCCCTACGACGAACTGCTTTACGTCCCTATACCTAAATATTGATATTTGTAGGTTAAGTTGAAATAAGTATTGTACAGTTGTTACTCTAGGCGGGGTTATCTTAAATTTACTTGTTTTGTGATTTGTGAACAAAGAATATTAGACTAATTTATTTTAAGTTTGTTGTTCGTAAAACTATTACTCGTATCTATCGATAATCATTATTATATCATGAGTAGAAAAATGTTACAGATAAAGATTCATCAACTTTGATTGCATTATTGAACTTCGATTTAACTAGAACATACTCGTATATTCGGTTTCTCAACATACATCATCATCATTATTCCTTTTATTAAGACATTGCCTCTTCTATTTGCAATTGTTTTTGTGTAGGCGTTCGAACTTAAATCTTATTTATGTTGCAAACTGTTTTACAAAATATATTTTCCATACCTCATTTTTCCAAACAAAAAAGTAAAAGATATTCTACATCAACGTCGGCTATGCCGTGGTACTTTGGTATTACAAATGGATGTAGGTGATGAGAATCATTTTCCAAATGTTCAATCTGCTTTATCATTATGTTGTTACATATAAATCGATAGTTATAAAGATATTACCACCGAGCCTTGAAACCTCTAATGCTATCAGAAAAATGTAAACTTGTAGCCCCCAATAGGTGATATAATAAATGATGCGTATGAACTTTAGCTTTTCCGATCAACGAATCTGTAACTATTCTCAAGACAGGGAGCAATTTCAGCATACATTCCTTTTATCGTCAATTGCGATACTTTTATTACAAAAATTAAGGAAAGACAAAGGACTCATTTGCCAATTCAATAAAAAATATACATCCAGTAGTACCTGGAACTTTAAAATCATCTTTTATCTTTCGCTAAAAGAACTACTATTCCCTTTAATATTCAGCTGTAAACGAAATAATGCTTACGTTAATAATCCATTCATTAACCATTAGAAGTTCATTCCTGAAATAAGCCTTTACCTAAAATACTTTTTATGAAGGGTCTGTTTCCTATACTATGGATTCATAAACTCCCACTGATTCATCCATGAATTCCTATCGATTCGATGGTAATCCATAGAAAGTAATAGATTCATATCGACCCAATGAATCCATTTATTTCTGTGGATTACCTTTTACCAGAAATTATAGTGTTGACGGCTGCATTAAATAAATAACTTTGCAGGGAGTCAATGTTGTACATCTAATGAATTAAGTCCCTAATTTCCTTCTATGAGATCTACAGAATGAGAAGTAGTTGCACAACCACTTATGAATGGAAGAATTATTGGTCTATAACAAAGTAGCTCTCTACAAAAGCAACGATATACTATTGAACCTGAATCTGTCCTATAATTACAATATTGATCATAAATTTCAATAAAACTATTTAATGTATTAATTGTGTTAATTTTAAGAGTATTACTATTAAAATAAATTTATTCATAAACAATGTTTTTTATTAATAGTACTTATTTATTTGTCCCTCGTCCTTTATATTAGGTAATTTAAAGGTATACAGTGTTACAATAAGAACTAAAGAGTTATTAGACATCGAGCATAGATGAGTAGCTACTTTAAAGGGTTCGTCTCAATAATACAAAGAATTGTTTTAAGGTGGATTTTGATAGCGATGATGGTACTTCCTCGGTTAAATGTACTTATATCATCTGGTTATCATTATTCCAATATAATTTTATGTGTTACTTAAAACCAATACATTTATACTAAAAGCTATACGTTTTTGTAAACAAACTTTCCAATAAGTATCACTTTCAGGAAGTGATGATTTTATGTTTCTTGTAAAATTAGGGGATATCCAACAAATGGGATCTATTGACCCGCAATCCGACCCTTACCCCCAGATCCCTAAAGTAATTGTGTTGTTTTAGGATAGTGTGGGATAGTCACTTCCGATCCTTCACATTGAGTGCTTAGTTAATTGTTTTAAGCTTTTAAGGCACAGAGTGTGAAGTGAATTAATGCATCAGGTTTGTCCAAATGGCTGCTTTGAATGATAATTACTTATATAACCTTATGTTATAGGGAAATATTAAGTAAAGATTCCCTTTTATGTTATTTTTAAGCGACCATAAATTTTCAGTTGTACTTATGCAAAATGCATATTATTTAAATTTTACACGATACATAATAATATGTTTTTCAATATCTTGTTAACTACACTAAAATATGGAATTAAAACAATGTTTTCGAATTTCATATTATTGACAAATTTTCACATTAGGACATGAGTCTTTATTATTCTAAAAGTGCGTTTGCAGTTCTATGCGAGATATGAACCAACTCTCTCGTTACCAGCAGCGTCGATTAACGTGGGAGTAATTGTAATATAATCTATTAACCAAATCTTAACCTACTTCAATATTGACCTTCTAAAACCGGATGATTTAGTGTTTTCACAACGTACTTAAACCTAAAAAAAAATAGGATATCCTATCTGATCTTTGTCTTATCTAAATGATATTTCTTTTTTTCACGGATTTATGCTCTAAATATTTTTGCGCTATGATTTAGTTTTTGCCGTGGCCTGAAGATTACCTCTCATTTCAAATACGATAAAAGTTTTGGACGTTGTAATCTATGCTTCGTATATATATGTCGGAGACGGTCATTAGTACGGACCGATAACGGAACGAAGTACGAGTTTTGGTAGATGGCGGCACAGTCGCCATATTGCAACTAACTTCGTACTACAACAGAGCCTAGCTGTTGGGGTGACGTTGTACCAAGATTGACTAACCATTTGGTCGTCTTCGAGATAACTTCTCCTCCAAACTAGGAACTGTTTTTGTCGTTCCTATCTGATTTGAGTGTAATTGTATTCAGTAAATTGTGAGTATAATAAATCGTGCTAATTGTGTATTCGTTGACTCATTGCTCGATTACCCATTTTATACGCCCACTATGTCGGATGATGATGCTAATAACACGGCCGCGCCATCATATGAAATAGTTTTACATAAAGAGTGATATATGTATGTTTCTTATGTTAGAGAAGTAGCAAACGACTATCCTACATACTCTTTTGCACCTTTTGTAAAATAGCTATTGCATAATATACCTCATCCCAAAAAAATAATATTCTCAAAAATTTTGGTCGTTATCTCGCTTATAATTATAGCCGGCAACAACAGCTTCGAATAGAAATCCGAAACACAATAATGTTTATATCAGGGTATCCACGGTACCTCCCCTGTCAAACTACATTTTAAAATTCGTTTTAAATTCCTTTATTCATAAATAAAATAAAATATTGTTAGAAAAATGTCACAAAATCTACATATAAGAATATTTAAGTAACTTTTGACTGAAGAACATTATTTAAAAATATGGAATTTTATTCTGAAATAAATGATTAATATTATTATTATTATCACTTTTTTGCAAGTTCAAATACATATTTTCAAAAACAGACACTCTAAAGACTTTTGTATAAATCAAATATATCTGCGATCACGGAGGATAAAAGCTGGAATCTCGTGCCTGCAGCCCACTCGAAACGTCTACAAATAGAACAGGAGTTTTCATTGAAGTCGATCATGGGTGTATAACGACCCTTAACGATAGAATTCAAACGGATCACATAAATGTCAAACTCTGTTCTTCGTACCTTTTTAGACTAGAACACAAGAGCGTAAATATTGATTGCTGTGAAAAACAATTCATATAACGGAGTCATTGAAGTCGAACTTAAAGAGTTATACTGACTTTAGAATCATTTAGCAGCATTTTTATATAAGAGTAGCAAACGGGCATGCAGGCCACTTAACATTAAATGCTCGCTGCAGCCCATGGACATAATCTTAACTTAGGACTGAAGTTTTGTCCAAAATCGTATGTAATTGTGTTGCTATACTCAGGACCTAGATGTCGCCTCACTTCTAGTTGTGGTCAGCGAGCAATTCTAAACAGATTTGCTGCATGGTTGACTATGACAATGGTGATACCTCTACGTTGGAACTATATATCTACCATAAATTAAATCGATAACAATAGAGTTAAAGTATCATGTGGAACACAGAAACGTGCTTAAAATTTTGCGGTCACCCATCCATCTGTAGACCGCGGCCAACGTGGCTTTATTTTTTTATTTATTTTCAATCTATATGTTGGGACATAATAAGATACACAAGTTCTAATCACTTTAACATAAGTTTATTAATATAAATGTACACGAACAGTTTATACGCGGCTAGCGACAATGGTTCTATTTTACGACTAACTTGTACACACGCACACACATACACTACAGCTACACCGATACAACGCATCTATGCGCGCTGACACACACTCACAAATCTTCGTATACCTCAATACTATATGAGCCGGCGCACTGTATACGTTTCGTATTATTCACAGTTTTAATAATTATTTATAATAATGAAAATCTTAAAACTAATTATAATAAAAACCTAATCTAAACAATCTAAAAGGAGTCCGTGCCTATGCAGCGTAGTGCCAAGAACGATAGCCGCATCCCCGCGTTGAATTGCAATATATTGTTATATGTTCTATATAAACTTTTACAGAATCGTTTCAGGTATCAATATTGCATTCCTGTACAGTTTCAATGAATAGGTATGTTACCTATTTGGTTACAAAAGTTGAATCGTATGAACCGGTATCGGTTTGAACTTTTCGTCCTGTGCCATGCATTTCTCTCTGTATCAAAGTTAAGTTTTGCTGTTTCTTTATTCGAAACCTTGAAATATTTACTATTTTTCCATCATCATCCATCCATTACTGTTCAACTATTGGACACGGGTTCCCTCTTAGAACAAGAAGGTTTAAGCCATACTCCACTAAGCTGCCCAAGGGCGAAGAAAACTTAATTAGTCTACTTTGCACTCGGTCAGCGTTTCGCAGTTGTTTTGCACAAAATAAATTTACTAGATAATTTTTAATAGATTAACTAATGACTTTATACAAAAACTAGAAAAGGCCTTTCAATCATAATCCCCATCAATTAAAATTACTAAGCCATTTGTGACTAGACCAAATGTAGTTAGTGGAGCTCGCGGAATCTTTTTAACGTCGTCATCGTCATCATCACCATCATCAGCCTACAATAGTTCACTACTAGACATAGGCCTCGTCAATGGTAAGCACCTGAACTCGGTCTTCTGCTTTCCTTTTCCAGGTTTTAAGGTAGTGCATAAAAACATTGCTACACCTAAAGACTAAAACGGTCACTTCTCTTGTAAGCCGATAACCCTATCTCTCTAATTGAAACACAAGAGTTGCTTTAAAACTCATGATAAGAGCGACAGTTGTACCTTTTCAGTCGAATTACAGCTTTAGAACCTTTTAATATATAAAAAATGTTCGTATTCATGTATATTTTTTGTTAATTTATATCTACATTTACATACCATTACGTAACTAACAAAAACAAAACAAGACCAGACAATCTGATGAAGTAATATAATTTAATATTTATGTTAATACAATTAAAATATAGACTTAATTTATATGTTGGACATTGATGCTCGAACCTGTATTTATAAAAAATGTGATCGCTTCGATGCGTCTTCCTGTTGAAGGTTGCGGCAAAAATGTTACTAAAGTCAGAAAAAATCAACTTCAGACAAAAAACTAGAATCTTGCTAAAATAAAATCTTGTGACTTTTTGTTACTATGTTATGTAATAAAGGCGACAAACAAATAGGTATGTATCTTACTCGATATAATGTAACTGGCACCCATTTACATATATAAAGATACTAGCGACCCGGCCCAGCTTCGCTCCGATAATAGCTCACATTATTTTTCTTTCATATATGCATTCAGTCATTACCTAATTGCAAAAACTAACAATTAGAAACATCTACTTCAAACTACGACTGATTAACTGAACTATATTTAATTTAACTATTTAATTTCTCGTCTAATTTACAAAAAAACTAAACTTATGCAACCTAAATCTTTCTAAGGATTCAATCTACCTGTTGTTGAAAATTGTGAGAAAATCCCTCCAATACTTTTTGAGTTTATCACGAACAGACAAGCAGACAGACGAAACGGGAGACTTTGTTGTATAATATTATATATAATAGATAAATGGACGCCAGTGAAACGTTGTGCAGACAAGGCTTAGCCCTCAGATTTGCCTGCTAGAAATTACTTCAAGCGCCTGTTATGAATTGTATAGCAACACGGAATTTGAAAGCTATTATTTAAGAAAGCGGTTGATTTGACTATATTTTTGGCCACTTCTCAGTCTCAATAATATAGCAAAAAGTAAAGCAAAGGGTAAAATGAGATCAGAGGTACAACTTAATAATGGTACGCGAGTACAAAATTTCAGGTTTAATAAATCAGAAGTTTATACGTTATAGATATAGAAAACCAATCAAATCAAACAATGTTTTATTTTTGTATAATAGTAAGGAAATAATTTAGTTGTATAATCCAAAATTACAACTATTTTATCACAACTATTATTACCGTTGTTAACAATAACAAAGATTTACATTTAGACCAAAAATAATAAATTTAAATTGGATGCAATTTTATTTTTAAAATAATATACTAAAATTAACAATTTTGAATTTAACCATGAAAAACACTTTTCCGCGTATTTATAAATTACACGGCTCAAGTCATGTATCATAACTAGCTTTATTTTAATAAGCTGAGCCACGTTAATTAATAGTGTGGCGTCTGCATGACATCATTATGTCAAAACCACAAGTTGAATAGATACCCGTCTGAATTTCTCACAAAAACATTTATACAAATAGAGAGATCCATTTTAAAGTGTAAAATACATTTGTTATAAATCTCTTCTTCTAGTAGAATAATGATAAATTAAGTGTCCTGGAAGCCATGGACTTGGACATGGACAGGGACTTAAACAGGGCCCATGGGTCTTGTTCATGTATCACCTCAGAAGCGCCGCATTTATAAAAAGACATAAGTATTAATAAAAAGATGGTAAAATAATATTTTAGAAATTACGAATTTTTACAATTTCGTACGGGTTTTGGAAGTTAAATTTATATAAACAACTTAAATTTATATAAAAGCTGAAAAGTTTTAATGCTTATTGCACTTCACAATTCTTCATAAGTTAATATAAGCTTCACATGACGCCGTTTATTCTTTACAACTTTATAAAATTAATAATCGCCAAATTATGGAGATTATCGCAGAAAAATTTTTATAATTATAATTAAATTGATAAAAAAATATTATCTCATCTAGTTACGTCTATACAAGAGATTCTTTAATAGATCATCAACCAGTTTTTAAGATATTAGTTTAACAGAAATTTTCAATGGTGGATAAAGTGACGTTATTTAACATTACGATTGCGAAATTCGGGTATCCTTTAAAAATGTCGCAATTTTTTGTTTTCTTTTTTTTTCAATATTTTTTTGCAGTATATAAAAATATGGAAATGTAAGCTATAACTACTGGTAGAATTAAATAAATAAATGAAATAAAATTTATTTAATTCAGGCAAAAAAGACCCATATGTGGTTAGTAACAAATTACTTAGAGGCTATGTTAGTATTATAACTCATTTATTCAAATTACATT
>DWON01008366.1:0-12176 GCA_018251015.1 Phocides pigmalion okeechobee | reverse complement strand
CACGTACAGCCCTTAATGAGCCCGCTATCCCCCCTCCAACCCCGCCATTCCGCGGACTTAAAAACGCACCCTCGTATGTATTTAATAAAAAGATATCTAAGCTGGTATATCTTAAAACCGATTATAATAAAAGTTTAACCAAAACAGTTAACAGAATTTAGTTAGTACCCATAATATGTATATTAATTATATTCTATTTACATAATGAAGTGTCCTAAATGTAGCATTGAATAACATAAAAAATCTAAACAGTCTACAGAACATCTATGCCTTTGGGGTCTGGTGCCAAGGTTGCTTACAGCATTCCCGCGCTAAATAGTGATCGCAATTTTTTACGCGAGATATGAACCAGACCTCTAGTTTTCAGCAGCATCGATGTAACGTGGACCTACGTAATTTACGCTTTTTGAACCCCAGGAACAAAGGTTAAATTTTATTATGAAAATAAAAATATTAACATATATGAAATATGAAAAAATAATTATGACTGATATTTGTAAAAATAACATAAAAATATAACGTATAAAAATATATGACTGATATTGGTATACCATGAAATCAAGTTGCATTAGAATTCTTATACCATGCATGACGATTATTTAATTTCTCCAATTATTCTAAGCTCAGTGATCACGGCTGTGCTACATATGTACAATACTCAGTTGTCTCAACAAAACTGTTAAACGAAAAACGGGTGAATAAAAACAACATAAATATGATTTTAACTTGATATATTTTTTAGTGATGGGTACACAATTTGATGTGGAAACCACACAGATCATGCCTGATGTATGCTACCATACATCAATTTAAATTCAAATTAATCTACCACTAGGAACTGTTAACAACTACTCGCCATCGCAGTTTAAATATGACCACGGTTCACGCTATTTGTTCAAAATATCGGTCATTGGAAAAACGGTAATCCTGACTACCCGTTATATACTAAAATATATAACACATTGTCTGTCTGCTTTGTTGCTACTCTTTCAACATAACGTAAAACCCTAACCTTAAATTTAACTTAAAACATTAACTTTAAGTTTAATATAAAAGATTAACTTAAATTTAATGCAAAACGTTAAATTTAACGCAAACGTTAAGTTGACAGTTAATCTTTTCTCTTACTGAATGGGACATGCAACCGTTGTGTAGCCCCCAGACACGTCGAGGTTTGTTGAATCTCAAAGCCTTTCATTATTTACTTTTGGACATAATTAATGTAAATTACAAATTATGTAAAGTACAACTGAGACGTTTGTGGTACCCCGCGGCTACTCTCCCAATGTTTCGATAGTAATTACAGTCAATTATTATTTATTAATTGTCTTGGCAATTTGTAAGTACTTGTTGTGCGTTTTAAATGTACACTTTACATACAGAATTAATATAAATAAATTATTATATATATTGCTAGACTGCTGGTGACAAAAGGGGATGTTCATATCATGTGCAGAGAATTGCGATCGCTATTTAGAGCGAGATTGCGGCCAACGTTCTTGGCACAATGCAGCACAGACATGAACTTAATTGAAATGGTTTAATGACTTTTGTCAGAATTAATTTAAGTTATTATTTGGTAATTAAATATCATATAAATTTCGTTTATTGTTTCAAATTTCATTATTTTAACCACTTTGGCTTAACATTTTTAATATTTATTTTAGTAAGCTATTCTTATAGCGTCGTCTTAAAGCAATCGCTAGGAGCACAGCTCTTAAAGAAGTCTCATAATCTTAAATGACGAAGCGTGAAAAAGCCAGGGAACTAGTCAAACGGATTCAAATAAGCAATTTTCTCTCGAACAATCTTGAATAGCCCACACTCGTGAGTAACCGCCGCTCTCTAGCGTTCTATGAGACCTATTCAGATTTGCTCGTGAGAAGAAAAAACGAAATTACAGTCAATTTGTTGCGATATCCTTATGGTGAGGCAATCCTCTTATATGTGAAGTTATGGTAAGATCGAAAGAGCCTATCAAGGTATCGGATATTAAGTTCTTGTCTGACATTAAGCGTATAAAAGTAATCATACTTACCTGTAACATATTCTTAAATTATTTGATAAGTTTATTTGGTATGATCTTAAAGTAATATAATCGAATTTATACATTTTTCCATGCAACGGGTAATCACGATTAAGAATTTTTGTTTGCCCATATGTCAAATCAATTGCACGGCTCATAGTAATAGTTAAATTGGTCGGTACATAGAAAAAATCGTTTATTCTATCTACCTAAGGATTGATTGACGAAAATCGCTATCAAGAAAAAAAAATCTGTAATAAAAAAACTTTTGAAAGTACATATTTTCAAGAAATTTTCTATTCTATTCTCTGTATATTTATTGCATTGTGTTGCCTGACGTTGCGTTGCATTACATTGTATTTTTTAAATTGTCAATAGCAGAAATTATTTTTAATCTGTTTAATGAATAAATACGATTTATGAATATGTGTTATTTCATCCCTTAAACTAGTGATTTCTTATCAATTTTCCTATGTAATGAATACTCACTATTAACAATTTTTATTTACCGATATTTAGATCCAGTTGCACTCCTAGTGATCATTGCTAAACGTAGTCTCTTATCGTTTACTTACTCAGGATCGCTTTTTGCCATCTTATAAGCTATTAAGGTCTTTTATACTCCTTTTGTCGCTACTCGTATTAAATGAGACATACACCTTACGAACCTAATGACTATCTTGGAAGGAGCAAAAGTTTTTCGCTTTGCTTGCGTCGGGATTGGTTGGAGGTTTGATCTAAATAAGGTGGTTATAACAGATATTACTTGGCTTGACCCGTTGTTCCTAATTCGACATTTTGTCTCGAAATGTTAAATAAATAAAATATTTGTGTTTTTATTATTGATTAATGACGTTAAAATTTTAAGCTTCAATGTAATGTATTACTACTAGTATAATTCTAATTTTATGTATATTTAACGACTGCAAAATTAATCAAAATAACTATAGAATAGAATTACACGATAACCAACAAATTTTTTGATTTCATAACACGCTGTTTTCCCCAACTTTATTCGCGTGGTTTTAATTAATAATGAATGTAAATGTTTTATGTTATATATTTATGAGTATTTTATTTATTATAAATCTATATTAATATTTTAATACTTTTTAAATGGATAAGAAGAATAATTTTCCTATAATATACTTCATATTCGTAAGAAAAACACACAAAATTCCAAAATGATATTAATAAGTACAGAACTATTATCATAATACTTAATCAATTGATCATAGATATAAGAAACAAACACAAAACGTTACTTTATAATTTAATGTTAATAAAACGAAAATGAACGAACACGTGCCGTATTCTCAAAGCCGTTCCTAAAAAGTGACTCGACGGAAACCTTATCCTGAACATTTTCTTTCTCTTCCTTCGAGTTTTATGAGTTTTTTATGGTGCCATCAGCACGCTACACTAAGCTTATGTACTCGATTTCATCAATATCTTCTTAGTGATTTCTGCATAAGCGGTTTCCGAAGAACTTTGGGAATACGCTACGTTTTTATTTCTTCAGCAGTTTTATCAGTGACAAATGAATGATTTTAGTGCAACGTACAGATTAGCGAGCTTACCCTCGGCGTGTAGATCTTTAACTATTAAGAAAGTTAAGTAGCTGATTATGCTGTCTGGATACGTACGACGTGTTGTCACATTTTAGCACTAACATGTTTTTTAGTAAGGCTGAGGAAATCATCAATTGACTCCTAATGTTATAGATCCGAGACGAAGAATTATGTCAGAATTTTGACTAAAACCACCCATCGTTCCTGCTCAGTCTTGAAGGTCTAAAGGCCACGAAATTCTAGTTGATCAGCTATCGTAACAAAGAAGATTGCCTCGTTTGTAAGTGTAGTCAACCATACAAGATTTTCGTCACCAGTACAACTATGGTTCTACCATCTAAATAACATCATTAGTAACTACATAATATCATGGTATATTGTTACGAGTAGTATATACTCGTATAAAGGCATAATATAAGAGGATTATTAATTAACCAGCACGGAAATTGAACCCGGAAACCCCAAAGCTCTAAGCAGATAATTCACTAATAGGTTAATGGTTGAATCAGCGTATTGCTTGAAAGTAGCGACGGTGTAACATATCTATAAGTACGGTATTGCGTGATAGTACCACACATCACGTAAACACGTAATTGAATAATTTGAAGATAGAAATCTCTGTTTATCCATTTTACCATGTATCAGGTACTTACGACGTTTTTTGATTGATATTGACGTTTTTTTTATTTCGAACCAGTTATATGGTTATGGTTACGTTGAAAGTCCAAAAATTAAAAAAGGTAAATCGTGAGTACCCGGTACATAGTAAATAGTGTAAATTTTGCGATAATATTCAGTTAAAATCAAAACTGTGTTTATTGCTAATATTATGCTTTATAAAAATTATACATTATAATAAAGACAAAAAAAAACTACAGAATTTTATTTTCTGTTTTATACTTCTAGGGGTGCTTATTTCTTTAAAATGCATTCTTATTTGTAACGTTATAATTACGTAATTCTAAATTAAACTTAACTTTAATTCAATGCAACTTTTGCACCATTTTTCCACCTTTACCGGAAGTATTTTGATTTCAAACGGTATGTATTAGTATGAGCGGAAGTCGAAAAAAAATAACGATTTAATCAAATACATTGACTTATAAATAAATATATTGAATTATAGGTAATTTGGCACAAATTTGGTAGTTTTTTATATAAGAAAAATAATAAGGATCACGTAGTCAGTAATGCGTAACTTTCTACCTTTCGCGGGAGGTCGACCGGTAGATACGTTTAAAACATCGTAAGTACGAAATGAACACTTAAATACTGAAACTAGATTAAGAGTTAACTCAGACACTACTTGTTCTAGTAATTAAATTTAAAACAATAAAAAGTATATGATTTCAGAGTAATATGATAGCGGAATTTATATGTTTTACTATTTAACAGATACTCAAGATTAGCGCTTTCTTGCTGCTGATATTTCGAATTAGTTGTATGAATTCTTCTCACTGCTAAATGAGATCGTGTTAAGTCTTTGAAATGTATTTAAAGCAGGTTTAAAAAATAGTATTGAATGTAAGCGCCAGTTACGTAGCAAAAATATTAGTTGCAGTTAGGTAATAGGACTTTTTTGTTCATTGTCAACCATGGACATGTGTAATCCATCATCCCTAAAATAACGTATGCAGAGACAGGTACACAGATTTGGAAGGTTGTTTATGTTTAAAAAGTTAGAAGAAATCTATCTAGCCGTGACAATGACTAAAATAATAATATAGATGTCAGCCTAAATTGACTCCAAAAACAAACCCCTTTTCAGACTAAAACCGTTAGTCCACATGGTTTGACGAAGATAAATAATGAAGAAAAACAATATAAACAAATAAATTAAGATAAATAATATAAACTACTTACTTTATATTACTACATAATTTATTTTATAATATCTTTACTACACTATTGGCTGCATTTTTATGTCACTCTGGGAAGCCCTGGAGCATACTGCACCATATTGGTCCAACACGGATTGTAAAGTATACTATACAACTTCTAGTAGTGCCAAAATAGCCGTTATATAAATGGTCAGTCTGAGTAAAGCTTGCAGGCTAACATAAAGCTTAGTGCATGGATGCGGGTAACACGAGACGCCGGCAGACAATGCTGCCTCCCTTATTGCATAGGTCTTAAATTGTAGTGCGGTTTCAATGCAAGTGGCCCTGACGTTAAATTATTGTCGCCATGCAACGTAACACCGCCTATACTTGTACACGTGTGCGGGAGGCTTTAGGCCTGTTCGTTATCTAACCTCGTTGCTATATTACAACTATAGAGCTGCGAATGTGTTGGAGAACAAAAATAATAATAAAATACTAAAATAATTAATTTATTTATCATAATTGGTAACTTTCTTAATTAGTTTATCGTAAATGGTTAGTATGTTTCCCTTTACTTTTCAAGATTTGCGTTTAGAAACATCTTTCAGGATAAAATATATACCTCAGAGTATTAACCAAATTGCGAGTCAAATTTGTCATTGTATATTTTAAGAAAATTAAATGTGTCTAAATTTTAAAATACAGGCATGATAAACAAAACAATTATGCAATTGATAGCAATAAATATTACAATATTTAAAATTTCTATGGTAAAAAAAATCCAACATAATCTTTCTTGCAAAAAAAGTGAATGATTTGAGTTTTGGTTCGGAAAATACAAATCACATCATAGTGCGTTTCTTGTGTCTTAATGCATTACTGGGGTGCGTGGGAAGCCTCCTCGAGTGGCGCGACGTCACATGTTCGCCCGACGCACCCTGGACAATCAGCCTTCGTCCACCTACTATTGACCAATCTTTCCACTACGGCATGACTTACTCCCACTTATCCTTTAACTCCCTTCACCCCGTACTAATCCTTTTGAATGGACTCCTTAACTGCACTACTCTTTAATCACCAGTCATGCCGACACGAAAGAAGAAGAAGAATGCATTGCTAGTTAACTTTATTTCTACAAAATATTAGCATTCCAAATTAAAATGAACTGTATTTTCACAGTAGTTACTTCACAGAATTCGCACCTCCGTGTACCCAAACAAATGTACAACAATATGCAGAACCAACATAAGAGCTCATTCACACCCCAACAAATACCGGGTACTGCTGTCGACAGATCTGGAACGGCTTAAGATGGTAATGTATAGTAGAATGTAATTGTTCTACTATGCATTACATTAAGCCGTTTATGTTAATATTTAGTATCTAAAATATGGGTATTATTACTTGATTCATATGACTAGTTTTATTAAAACAATGTTTAATTCTGGTTTGAAAAAGGTTTGGATAACAGAATCCGTAGTCTAGCTCACATATAATATTCATTACTTAAGATAAAAGAAGTATAGTAATCCTAACTCATACAATGTATCTCTGAAGTTAAAGATATTTACAGACACATTTTTTTTGAACGACTGTCTTTAAAAACGTCATAATGTAATACTAGATGTTTGAATATTTGTAGTTACGAGTTTTGTAGTACTTATATTGTTGTTTTTTATGTTATACTGTTCTTTGTTATCTGTATCACTGTTTAATATCCTAAAGAGTTTTATATTGTGCAATTATTGACTAGTTTTGACATCCATATATAACAGCTGGACCTAAAATTACTAGCGTATGTTGCATTGTGAATGCGCCCTAACATCTATTAAGTTCAGCCGCGCTATCATGTTGCACATGTATTTTTTGTATTTCTTTTTATGTATTTTATGTTTCGAGTCCACATGTTTGATACTTGCCTTTTTGGTGTAGCCTACTGCAGTTTTAACTGCGGGCAACTAAATATTTATGATAGTACCAGACCGTTCCGGTCTTGCTTGACACATTTTATTGAGTCCCATTTGTACGGAATTTTGACGGGGATTTATTAATATTGTCTCTTTATTATACACGATACATAAAATTTATGTTTCACAATTCAGTAAAAGTTGGCTTCAAATTTCCTATGATTTTAATGTAATAATCGCGGAAATTGTACATTTTACTAAGTAACGGGTACGCACGATTAATACGAATTTAATTGCCGATATTACAGTTGCATGGGAATATATAATATTCCCATGTAATTGTATCCAAATATTTACAATTAAAAATCATTAATCATAGTACCCGTTAAATAGTTTTTTCCCTCCTTACATTGTCAAATTCCTATTATAATGATATAATTATATTTCATATTCACTTTAAAAGAGAAAAACGTCTTGTTCCCTTTAAAATATAACTTCTTTATGTCACCATTACATCGTCGGCTTTAAATAAGAACCTTTTACACCTTTCTTTGAATTACTCAATATGATAAAAACTGTAAAACACCCGGTAATTATACGTTTAAAGATATCGTTCATATGACTTTTTTTCATATTTACTATAGCCTTTTTCATGCCCCTTTTGCTAAACATTTTTCTCGCAACTACGGACGTCCTAGAGCATAATGTGTCACAAGCTCTGTAATTTACGGGTAATAAATTAAAAAATATTTACAAAAAAATTAAAGGTGGGACAACTATATTTCGACCGGGTAAGTACCACCGCTGCCCTCATAATCCGCCGTAAAGCATATCTTGTGTTTCGGTTGAAGAGGTGCGGTTGTCGGCTACACTTTTAAGCGAGGCGACCATCTCAGTTCTCAGGAGTAACTAAGCATCTAAGTTTGAGCTCAGATAGAATTACGGTCGTGTTTGTGGTTGTATGTGGATGTCTACGGGCTGTGACTATTTAACATTGGGTGGTTTGCATGCTCATTTACTTCTCTTCTCATATAAAAAAATAATCAAATAATGTTTTTTTATAATTTAAAATGGCCTATCACTAATCGTGAATCGACCCCGGTTAAGTTTAAGACTTAAATCGAAGTACACAATCATAAGTAAATAAAATCCTTATATTTAATTTTAATAAATATTACATAACATTATGTAGGTATATAAGTATTGCATGCACTATGCTCTGGTTACTATTACTACGTTATTATGCTGTAGATAGTAGATGGCTACTATCTAGCCACGCTTGTTAGATAGTGTTACTAACGAGAAAGCTCTATACAGTGCTTTGCAACCGAGCTTGTCTTGTTTAAGCATTCTCTTAGTAGCGCGCCCCTAAATGGGATAGGCCATTTCGTTCCATAGCACCACAATGCTCCTATTATAAAGTATGTAGGTTTCAATTTACATATTGTTATCATTAAAATATTGCAATGTTTCGATCTTACGACGAGTATTTCCTGTTCGTTTGTTAGATACTAATGCGTAACATCGATTTAAATGAAATGAAAGAGGTCTGTTGTTGTGTACATATGATGCTAAAACTATTGGATAGATTACTTTTTTTCCTTGAATTGATTTAATTTTCTCGACTCAGTCGTCTTGGTATCTTGGTCTTCATGTGAAAACATGATTTTAAAGTAACATTACCGCGGGAATACTTTTCTTACAGCTAAATATTCATAAAAAGTCAACAAATTAATAACCGTCAACGTTTTTAAAGATTAAAAAATTTCCAATTCGTATTTTTTTACTTTCCTAAAACTCATAAATCCATTTTTATGCTGTTCGCTCTGCAATGAACTTAAATATTCCCCAGTGTAAGCTTACCTTAACTTCTCATACGAGCTCAAATATAAAGTCAGCGGTGACCGCTCGTTCGCACATTAGAAGAGAAATTTAAACTATATGAAAGTGCAAAGGCCAGCTATTATTGGCAGGTTTGTGCTGAAATCCGTGTACTGCTATTTCGGCATATGATTTGTGTTTATTATGGCAATCATTTCGACGTGAGAGCAAGTGTATTTAGACAGGGCGCTGTGTGTAATTTTCTTTATGTGAGAAGAGTGTCAAACGAGCATGCAAACCACCTGATATTAAGTAGTCTCAGCGCATAGACATTTACGTACAACTACAACTGAACAAACACAACTTAAATCTTATCTGAGCTCGAATGTAGATAACCGCATCTCTCCAACCAAATACAAGGAATACAAGGAATGCTTTACGGCGGATTATAAGGGCTGCGGTGGTATCTCCCCGGTCGAACTGTAGTTCTCCCACCTTTAGATTCAAATTCAAATAATTCATTTCATTATAAAGTATTTACATACACTAAACTAACGTTAAGTTTACAAGGTTAAGTCAGAACATCCGCTCGAGCGCCCATTCGGCTTAGGTCGGCCGTGTAATGCTATAAAAATATATTGTTTTCAAATTTATAGAATTGAAATAAGCATGCAACGTAAGCGATAAGTAAACAAGCGTAACGTCCATCTTTTTTCATATAAGTTAGAAAGCCTCGTGTTAATATTGTTCATATTGAAACATAATAGCGCAATTGCATATAAAATCAATTAGCTTAAGTAATTTTTATCATATTTATATTTGTAACGGACTTTCTTACTTTGACCTTATGAACGCTTGTAGATGGCGTTTCTCTACAAAGTTCTTAAAGGTGCGAAAAGTCAATCAATCGACTGATTCCTCCATTCTGATTCGACGACAGCGTAGTGAATAATAGCTTAACCCTTCTCATTCTGAGAAAAAGCCCTTGTTCAACAGCAGGACGGTAATGAGTTAATAATGAAGGTAAAAGAAATAAATTATATGAGCCAAATGCCTACTTTCGAAAACGAATCTTAACCTTTTTTATGTGAGAAGGAGTAGCAAAAGTTAAGTAGTCGCAGCCCATAGATATCCACGTACAACCACAAACACGACCGAAATTCTATCTGAGATCGAACGTAGATACGTTGCTACTCCTGAGAACTAAGATGGTCGCCTCGCTTCAAAATTTAACCTTAGACAATACGAACTTAAGTTTTTTAAGCCTTTTGTAAAATGACACAAAAATGTATCGTACTCCTGGTCTAACAACACAGATATTATATTTTAACAACTTCGATAACAATTTATTTGAAACTCAAGCTGAGGTCATACTAAGCAATACTTATTACATGAATAAAGTTTATTTTCGTATGTTAATTTTGTTGTTGAAAATAATGTTAAGCATCTTTCATACAATAAAGTTTGTGTATCAATGTTTCTAATTCATACCATATTAGAAATAATCTTAGGTTTTTTATGTGAAATGAGTAGCAAATGAGCATGCAAACCACCTAATCTTAAGTAGTCGTAGCCAATAGACATCCACATACAACCATAAACACAACTAAAATCCTATGTGAGCTCGAACGTAGACGCGTTGCTAGAAGATAGTCGCCTCGCTTTAATGTGTAGCCAGCAACCGCACCTCTCCAACCAAAACACAAGTAAGGTAGAGTGCTTTATGGCAGATTATGAGGGTGGTGGTGGTACCTCCCCAGTCGAAATATAGTTCTCCCACCTTTAGAATGTTATTCTACTAATTTAATTATAATAAACTCAATTTGCTTATAAAATATTATTAGCAAATACACATGCAGTCCGCCTGATGGTAAGTGATCACTGCCGCTCATGGACTTTTGGAACCAAAAGGAACGAGACAAATGGGCATGTAGCGTATGATGATATGATTAATACAGTGTACAGCATCGTAAACATTAAACCTATAATCAGACATATACCGGTAATAAAACAGCCGTTTAATTTTAAAGGTGGGAAAACTATAGTTCGTCCGGGGAGGTACCACCGCCACCCTTATAATCCGCCGTAAAGCATTACTTGTATTTCGGTTGGAGAGGTGCGGTTGCCAGCTACACTTTGAAGCGAGGCGAACACCTTAGTCCTCAGTAATAGAACGTATCTACGTACGAACTCAGATAGAACTTCCGTCATCTTTGTTCTTATCGTGGATGTCTATGGGCTGCGACTACTTACCATCAGATAGTTTGCATATTCGTTTGCTACTCTTCTCACAATAAAAATAAAGAAAAAAGGCCTATAACAAGAATTTCTGCGACTATTACAAACAGTTAATGTGTGTACAGCTTTGCTATCAAGCCTATACACAATAATTGCAGTGTTCTGACATTTGCATGCTTTCGGCTTGTCATTACCTCAGTTACTATACTAATGACACTCTCTAATTTCCCATAGCTATTAGCGTTCACGAATTATTTGTGACCCAAATATCTCTTGTAATAATAAGAGCGAGTGACATACATTATTTTGTGTCATGTGTATTCTAATCACAACGCAGATCGTTGTACACGGAATGCCTTTATTTTCTACACACTTTCAAAAAAGGAGTTTTATTTATTTATGTCTTACTGCATAACTCCATTATTTATTAACCTATTTGGAAAGTTATTATTTTATTTTGTAAGGTATACTTTCGGTTTGGTTTCATTGAAATTGGAAGAAAAATATTAAGTAGTTGATTCTTAAAGTAGGTGGGTCCGGTGAGACCGGGCACCACTGGCAGAGTTGCAAAAGAGTGCGAAAGCATTTCCGCATCTCCGACCCGCAGTGGAACACTCGTCAGGTTTTTTGTCAGTAAGAAGCCGACATAAGTTTTCGTCGATCATGTGACGGAACGTATTCGTCCCGAGTTGTCAATTGTTTTTTTACTGCCAAATTATGTTTTTACTTAAATTACTTTCAAAAACTGTAATATCAAAATGTGCCAAGAATACCAAGCACGAAAGCCCCT
>DWON01008365.1:0-12176 GCA_018251015.1 Phocides pigmalion okeechobee | reverse complement strand
TTACACAGACGTGTTGTGCGTCCGTAAGCGCGTTGCGTTCACGATTACACAGACGTGTTGTGCGTCCGTAAGCGCGTAGCGTTCACGATTACACAGACGTGTTGTGCGTCCGTAAGCGCGTTGCGTTCACGATTACACAGACGTGTTGTGCGTCCGTAAGCGCGTTGCGTTCACGATTACACAGACGTGTTGTGCTCCCGGAAGCGCGTAGCGTTCACGATTACACAGACGTGTTGTGCGTCCGTAAGCTTGTACGTATTTTTTGCTACACGACATACGTGTAAGCGCCGCAAGAGCGTCGCGCTCAGAACTACACAGCAGTGTTGTAGCCGCAACAAGCAAACAAAACATTAGCAACTCCATTTAGTAATTGAGTCACGGTAATTCACAATTGTTTAATGTGTTTTACGGATAACCAATAAAAAAAATATGTTTTGCAATAATTTATTGTACATTTAATATTTTTGTCTTCCCTAATAGAACTGTTTGTTCCTCATGATTTAAAATGAGCAGCTTAACAAAAAAACTGACTTTTCTTCTGGCACATTATACATTTATAAATGTAGAAATGTGCAAAAAAATTTTCTTACAAGAAATGTCAATATGATGTACCCTAAGGTCAGGCCTTTTTTTCTCATTTCTTTTTTGGGTGCACAGTAATTTTCGAAGTTGTACGTCCATAACTTTTGTATTTGGATAACTTATTAATTTTTTTTTTTGCAAATTCTTTCATTTTTTCACTTTTTATGGCAATTTGTCGATATTTTCTAAACTCTTTGGAGCCATTGCGTGCCCATCATGATATGGGCCTATAGTACTACGTACATGACAAAAGTGTAAGTAAAAGGTGTTTCAGATGGGTAATGCAAATAATCATATAATATAATACTCAGTATATCGATCATTTTAGCTTATCTACCACCCTAGCTATGATGAATAAAGAAACTGTTGTGACTTTTATTTTCAGATTTAATATTTTCACGTTATGGCAAGTAGCCACAGTGCCCTCATAGACGGTTATAGCCAACTTTGTATAAAAAGTTAAAAGTTGATTACAGAATATGTACAGCTTGTCCCTAGGATAATGACGCAAGGCTTTGATAAAGTGAATCTGTTTACACATCTTTCAAATCAAAACACGGTAGCAATATGCTGCTGGTTTGAAACAGTAATACCTGTGACAATAGCTGCATACATTGGGTTTAACATGTGAACCGTGTAACATTTTAAACCCAACCCTTTTTGCCAAATCATCACCAACCCATTTCTGTCATACTCTTACATTATGCCATAATCTTTTGCACTGACTGCCATTTGACAGATTTCACACTCCATTAAAAACTTCATGGAGAAGTCACAGGTTTCCTTACGATGTTTTATTCTATAATAGTAATAGTTAGATATTAAAACCCTTTGATTCTAAATAAGAGACTGGCGCAATCTTAACCGTCTATCACTACTTAACCAAATATTATTACTATAATAATTATTTGGCTTACCAAAGTGTGAAAGCGCACATGAAAAGTAGTAACTACAGGTAACACAGCTAGATTCTAGAATTGAATTTGTCGGTGATACTGTCTCACTTCAACAGAGTACGTTTTTCGATTACGATCCCTAAATTTAATTTGGACATTAAAGTAGTAAACAATAACGGAAAACGCCTGCGTTAAAATATCGATCGAAGAGAAAGAGATGCGTAATATCGCGAATTCGTTTTTGGGTACTATAAATATCCGCGTATCCAGACGGCGTACGGTTCATGTGGCGACATCTCGTTTACTTTGAATTACAATAACTTTGAAAATTCTCTCGGAGTGTACACATATCGAAAAACATATTTATGTCCTTACATATTTACTTCCTTAAGTATTCTTATATATTATTTTTAAATCTTGCTTCAGTTGGCAATGATTAATCATGATCATCGTCTTTTTCAATTTGAAAGGTCGGTTTTAAGAATAACATTGAGTTCTAATTTGGAACCTGCCCATTTGTTGTTCCATAGTAAAGAAAAAAGTTTCATAGTAACGATAAGTACTAGATCCTGGAAACTCTCCTACAAAGTATAGAACTTCACAAGTTAAATCTTCACAACCTAGATAGTATTGTAGTTAATAAAATGTCAAGATTTGCATTCTTTCTTTTTAATGAGTCAGTAAAGCTGAAGACTTATATAACTATATTATCAACAGGTTGTACAATAATATTTTGTCCCAGAAGCGAACACAACCTCCCCCTTTATCTGTTATGAAGCATTTCCTGTTTTGATTCAAGCGGTATAGTTATTGGCTACATTTACAAATGAGGCAAACACTTTTGTCCTAAGAATTAGCCGCATGTCTCCTATTAAATTTCTGTCCTGTTTGACGCTGTCTATTCACATTCATGCTGGATGTTCATGGCCGCAGCAACAAATTAACAAAAGATGGCATACTTACTTATACTAATTCAAATTCTAATATATATTTTTTTATTGTAAAGTATTTACATACACTTAATGAATGTCAATGGTACAATGTAAAATCAGTACATCGGCTTTGAGCACCCTGTTGGCTAAGGTTGACCGGGAGAAAAAAGCCAAAGGAAAAACTCTCGGCAATCTTTTTAAATCAGTCCTTAATAAATAAACATTACACAGTATAACTTTAGAAAGATGGTGAGCACATGAGACAGCTAATTGTGTGTTTGAATTGTTCCAGTGTCACTGTTATTTGCTACTGCAAACAACATACCAATACCAAACACCAAACAATAGTAATTGTAAGGTAAAAAAAAATGAAATTAGTTACATGCTAATGGTTGATCATTACAATCTTATAAAAATTAGGAAATCATAATAATTTTCAAGGTAAAGTACAATGACAGGCGGTGATGATACTGTAGTCACTGCGTCACAGTAATACATATTTGATAGGTGATAGTACTGTAATTCCACTTGGGATGTACAATTGCTGCACACATAAACCATGATTAAGCGATTACTCCATTTCGGTTGGAGCAGTGCGCTTGTCAGCTACATTTAGAAAACATGTGACCATCTTAATTCTGAAGAGTAGCAAAGCATCTATGAAAAACTGGTAAAGATGCTGCAAATAGTGATATGATCAAATACTAAAAATTAAATATTTAGCTAAATGTTTAGTTGAAGGGCTGAACATTTGTTTCTTTCCCACACAAGAGTATGTAAGGAGTCCTATATGTCATGGGTTTTTGTTTGAATTAGCTATCAAATGCCATCAATTAATATTTCTGGATCCACAATCATGTCACAACATACACGATATGTTCATTATTATCAAATGGAGTTACTTATAACCCATATCTCTTTTGTTCTATAAACTTTATACAAAATTATATGTTTTCATATGTGTCATATGTGTAAATGTATTTATTTTTAATATTTATCATTAATAATTTTTGTACGTTTTTTAATCATAGTTATCGGTTTATTTTTTGTAATAATTGGGTAGTTAGTATTTGGTGTTAAAAACAGTGGGTGAATAGGCTAAATAGTGGTTGAGTATTCATCACAGGCAACAGTGACTACTAACATCAGGCGGTCAACATGCATGTTTACTACTCTTATCAAATAAAAAAGAAAGAAATGTTCACTGCTCTATTCTGGTTTAAGAGAGGAGATATTACAAAATTATTTACGCAAGTCCCCAGGGGTAGCAAGTCATCTATAAATCACTTCAAATAAAATTCTTATTGTATTTTAAAATGGCCACATATTTTTTGGTGATTGAGTGCAGGAAATCAGGATATACTTGTTTCTAGATATTGTAATATGAAAATTGTTAGATAAGTAATTAAGTTTTAACGCTTTCCCTGTGGCTACAACACTGCTGTGTAATTCTGGGCGCGACGCGCTTGCGGTTCTTACACGCCTTTGTTATATGGACAAATTTATATGGATTACGGGCGAACAAAAGTGCTGCTTTTACGTCGGCGCTACAAGACTGCGGGCGAAGATTGCGTCAGTGTATTCGTGGATGTTGCACAGTTTCTAAAAATTACAATATTTCAGTAATTTGTTGGCGTATCTTCAGTCTAATCAAATAAGCTCCAGTTTAGGGCCTCCTCCCACAATACAGACCCTATCATATATATATCCGCGCCGCAGTCAAGATTTTAAAATACTTTATATACGACGTTATACTGAAAATTGTTAGATGCGCACTGCTAACGATGTTTGCTATAGTATGGATATTGTATTGATTTTTGAGAATGTAAAAGAATTAGAAGAAATACAAGCCGAGAAAAGTCGTAGTAGATGTAAAAACATATCAGCAGAGGCTGAATGATGATTGCATATGTTACAAAAGTCTAAAATCATTTTAGAAACCAAATAAGTTCTTTCTCTCAACGATGGACGTATCGATCGATAACCGCTTGCCAACTCCATTTTAAACCGGTCTAAATACAATATGTCGAAGACTTACCCGTTTACCAGGTGGGAACATGGTGCCTGACGAACGCCATTTCTTCAAACATGACTCTAACATTAACCAATTCAGAATTTAAAACCCAAATTGACCAATTAAATTTATCCTTAGAAATTCACGAACTGTAGCGACTCGCCTCTCGCCAGATCGCAGTCGCAATGTCATATCTTATGTCACTTAAACTGACGTATACTGTAACCGATATGCAATACATTTTACATATATTTTATTGAATTTAATTTGATTTCGGAACGTTAATAAATATTTTGTCGTTGTTGTTATTAATAGCAAATAAAACAATATATATTTATAAATATAATTAAATTTGAGTATTTATTTTATATTTTAAGTTATTATTAAAAGTAAAATGTATTAAATGTATGCTAAAATTTTAAATCGGATATTTTATGTGCATCAATTTATTTAAAAACTGTAAAATTAATTTTCATCGTTATACGTGTGTTGTAAGGGACGATTTTATAATTATTGTAAAGAAATGAGAATGAGGAAATAAACACAAGATGTCGCTACTTAGTCTAGACCGGCTGGATATGCCGAAAATTTTAGTAGGTATAAAAAATGACATTTTATGTTTGATCGATCTATTTACTTTAGATCCACATATTAGGAATAAAGAATTTTAGTTTATTACTAGCTATGTTCATTTTTAAATTAGATTTGGGATTTGTGAAGCGAAGATGATAATTCATGTGGCATATTCTATAATCGGGTCTAAAAATGAATTTTGTCTTAAGTACAACATTGTGTTTTAAGCACAAATATCGGACTTTAGGGACAACTTATAATTATGAAAACTACATGCTCGTTGGCATGAAATTCTCGTGTTACATTAAAATATTAATTATTTGACCTAAAAATAAAACACCATTTTTAGTAAGTAACTAGCCACGTGCCACGGAAAACATTACGAACGTAAAAAACATAACGGCAAATATCCTACACTGTATACAACATTTTAAATATCCACTCTATTAATTAAAAGTATTTTTCTGGACTTAAAAGTTTCTTACGAAAGGAGTATTTTCTAATAAGAATTTACCAAGAGCACGCTCTACCTCTAAGCTGCCTTTTGTCTTACGAAAAGGTGAACATTGAATGCCTGTAACATTTTAACTGTAAAATTTTAAATCATTTGGCCATCGGTATTGTTCATTTTTAGGATTCCATACGCGAAGGATGATATATCATGTAATATTATTAAGAAATATAAAGGATTAAGTTGGTGAGAGAAAGAGATAAAATAAACAGTATTTTATACTGAATAATACTTAATATATACTATACTACTTAGATATAACAATCAAACAAAAAACCTATAAATTACTTACGGAAATGTTTTTACAGAGTACCTCGAGTAGGTTTTTAACTTTAACTTCAATAACTTCTTTAGTAGCGAAACCTTTGATCAACGGATCAGTTGACACTAATGACATGCGACGATAACGACATATCGATAGAGTAACGAAACCACGAACACGAACCAAGCGGGAAGTAAATCCATTGAAATTATAAAAGTATTTTTCCAGATCGGTTCATAAATGACTTAGTTATGCATAAAAAATAATACAATTAAATAGAAAAATGAAGAGTGAAAGCAAGATTGAAAGAGTATATAAAACTTCGGTACTTTGAAAATTAAGCGCTTGTCTTTAAATGTACCCTTTCATTTCGTATGTTTTTTAGATTCTGGAATTATTTGTTCTTCAACAAATAAAATGGAGTATGAAAACTGGTAAGATTAAAGTTAAAAATTTGTACGGTTTTTTGTAACCTTTTATGTATTTCTATGTAAAATATAGGATAATAAAATAGAGATGTGCTATTAATTGGAAAATATTCTAATTCGGACTTCTTCTTGAGCAACCCGTTTAAAACCTTTTTTTTTAAACAAATTGGATAACTTTTGGAATAATATGAAGTAATATTATAATCTCGTGACCTTTCCTTTTCCCTAAGTCTGTGGTCTGCTTTTGAAATGTAAATGCGAGCGCATATATATGTACCTGCTAGATCTTTATCATAATGTCTAAAATGGAATTTTATTACATTGTAATTACATTTATTTTATTAAATAAATGAACAAATTAGTACACAGCATTACTCATCAGACAATTCATTAAATTCCTAAAATTATTTATCAGATTTTCAGACGAATTGATGTTTTCCTATTATGTATTATCTACACTGTACAAATTTGACATTTCTGTTATTGCAAAATCGATATTTGTTATTTTAGTCTGTTTCAGTGGTTTCCCGTGTAAGTGCGATACGAGAGGTCGGTGGGTCAATAAAAATGTATTTGTAGATTTTAGGTGCTCGTCATGGTTTTTGCTCTTTACATTAATAAATTTTAAGCTATGGCTTTGTTTACATGCATGTAAGTTCATTCAAAATTCAGTTGTTTACTGTCCATGAAAATGTCCGTCCAGTGTGTTTGAACTTGTTTCCACATCTTGCTATTATTGCTTTCGATTTGTTTTTTGTTGTGGGCCAACAAAAGTTATATAACATTACTTTGTGTGTGGAATAATGTAAACTACCCATCAGATAAGGGCTCACTGGACAACACTGCTAGTTTGAACCGTAAATATTTACCTACTATATTGGTACTTAAATGCAATAAATTATGATCTCGACATAATGTATAACATTTAAAAAATTCCAGACATTCCAAAAACGTTAAATTAATCCACTATGTCCATATAATTCGAAAATATTGCTTGAATTTGAATAACAGATTGTTATCATGAGTAGTGTATCGATCGATAGATACGCCATGAAAGATTTGCGCCCTATTTCGATTTATAAAATAGTCTTTGTTACTATAGATTTGGATTGTTGTTACTATATACTATAGATTGGATTTGGATTTTTAGACGTAATGATGCAAAGAGCCATCGTAAGAGTTTTAACGTATTTGTTGTCATTCAGTATCATGTCCCAGTTACTGTTGCCAAAAATTCAAAGTTTCGCTTATTTCATACGCACCGGCTATATCACACATTTTGATTAAAAAGGTTAAGATTTTTAATTTTCGCAGTAGGTTTAGTTGCCATAGTCATGAATGTACATGCAAGTATTGTATGTAATATATGTGTTTTTCTTTGCAGCTCAGAAAACTGATGAACACAGAGCAAATTCCATGTGGACAGCTACGTAAAACACTAGTTTTTGTGTAGTTGTGTTTAGTCATATGAGTGTTGTAGCTTAGTGCTTAATGTTGTGTATATCATGTATCCCTATGATTATTAGTAGAGCTATGCTGAAATTGACTCACAGTTTTTGCAGATACACGAGGCTCACATGTGAGAATATAAATTATAATACAATACATGTGAAAAGATATTCCCATTTGAGTTGTCGAAGAAAGACATGCGCCATATTGAATGCTCAATATTCAATAGGCGATCCATTCATTCATTCACACCAACAATCGAGGCTGTTAGCGAATATAAGGAAACAGTTCCGTCTTAAACGACCTCAGAATAGTTTCAGCGCGGCCCGGGCTGCCAGACAAATGAATAACCAGCTGCTGCCGAGTGTTGTATATGTTAGCCACGGAGAAGACTTCGATGTGTAAGATATATTTATTTATATTAAACTATATGATATACTTGTAATAATTGTAATTTAGTTTGTAATTATTTTATTTAGTCCTTAGATTTATTTGAGATTTTTAAGCCAAAAAGGTTAATTATTATTAAGCATAGTATATTTTCAGTGTATTTAATAATTAAAAAAATAATAAATATTTAATACTTTTACAAATATTTATGTATTTATATTTTAAACATAAATGCTATTTTTAGAACGGGGTGTGCTTATAGCTCAGTAGAATGTTATCAAAAAGTTTATCTGTGTATTTTATTTAGAACATAAAAAGGTATTGATAAACAGAAAAGGTTTTCTGTATAATTTTTTTATCTTACCTTTAGTAATTTTAACAGTACTCAATTCACAATAGTTACAAGTACCTTATTCAAATATAAAAATGAATGTTTTCCTAAATAAAAATTTGTAAAGTAGTAGTACACTAATGTTGGCTGCAGTGGCAACAACGCATATCAACTTAGCCTTGTAATAGCAGTGTAGTGCTGCTACATATGTTCTAGATTACAAGTCCGTTAAGGCCTAGTTCTTAAAGTAACAATGTTACATGGAGTAATATATGTATATATCCATATATACATATGCAAAATATAAGGGCACCAGTAATCTCATAACACAGGTGGACAGCATGCTCATTTGAACTTTGTATGACATAAAAAATGCAATGAATCTTTTTCCAAAATTATGTATTTACACTTATTGTATATAATCCTGCATGTCATTAGTGAATTTAAAAACAATATCTCTATTTAGCTTAATAAATACATGTTAATTTTGAATAAAACAGTGAAGATGAAAACTCTATGGACTGGAGCACGTCCCCATCAACATCATCAGCATCGAACTATCCTCGTAATAAAAGACGAGATAAAATTCCCCCAGACTTCCGGAAATGGGAACATGTGGCCAAGAAGGGCCAGGAAGGTATATGGCTTATATTAACTTACTAGGTATATTAACAGCATAAATATTACAATTCTTGCTGTAAATTGGTAAAACTATTTGTAGTGCCTCCGTAGCAGCATATGTACCACAAATATTTCACTGAGATTTCAATTTTGGGTCTTAGGTATGGAATATACTTACTAATAATCATCCTGGAGTCTGCAATTGTTTTTAATACTTCACCTGAAGTCTTTATAATCCTTCTGTTCTGTTTGGATTTTCTAAAGTGTTAAAATCAACTGAACATAATAAAAAAATTAATTCAGCTGAAATCTATTTTATCATCTATGCAACATTATCATCGTAATGGTCTTGGCTATCATAATTTTGTTGATTGAAAATACTATTAAAACCAGAATAAGTGTTCAAATATTACTGGCCACTACTTTAGGAGAAATCTGGTAAATGGAGTGGAGACATACCTACTGTGGGCCTATTTTATATTATATGATAATTAAATGCAATTGTATAATAAGGTGCTTAGTTAATATTTCTATACTGACTCGTAATCTGTATCGTCTGAAGATTGTGTAAAATCTATCGGAAGGAATGTGTGTGAGTTTATTCTTCAACTCCAAAATTGTTGAATTTTTTGACTTGACTTTCATAAGAAGGCATTCCGAGATCTTTAAAATAGGTGATTATTTTGTGTTAATATAAAGGGTTCCTGTGTAGGAATAATCAAAGGTTACGTCACAATCAGATGGGCATATTATGTTAATGTTTGTAATGGCCAAATGTCAACATTTGCAAATAGCTATATGTCTTGGCATAAATAATTCATAAGTACAAATTCATGGATAATACTGATTGCCTTTTGCAGCAGGTAATCCATTCAGGTTCAGAGTAGTATCTTACAATGTGCTGGCACAGTACCTGCTGGAATGCCACCCCTATCTGTACACTGACTGTGACCCGGAAGATCTTTCATGGAAAGTGAGGTCTGCAAGGATCTTCAAGGAGATAATGGATTTGGATCCAGATGTAAGCAAATATAGTGTACTATTGCAAAAGTAAGCTTCAGTTCCTTTTGCGTTTGGGATGAAATATGGCTTAGGCTTGGTGGTGGACTCATTTCCACGGAAATATAAATTGGACCCATTGGTTCTATATATCCTCGTTATGTACTTTGGTTTGTTCATATTTTTTATGTTTATATTGGACATAGTTTAGCCATACCATCCATTAAGTACAATTTGAATTGTTTTGCTTCAATTTTTGGATTCATCTAACTGCTCTAATGTAAAGTTTTTATGGAATTAAATATAAATATATTAAACTGAAACTGATTGTAGATTCTATGCCTGCAAGAGGTCCAGACAACCCACATAAAAAGCTTCTATGCTAAATTCGAGAGAAATGGGTACTATGGCATTTTCAAGCAAAAAACTGGCCATAGGGAGGATGGATGCGCCATTTACTTCAAGAAAGACCTCTTTGACCTGGAGGATCATCTTACTGTAAGTTTATACCTATTAATTTTGAATATGTTATTGTCGTGTTGATCGTTTTACAACATTGTCGTCGGAGGATATTCACTTACAATTTTCTCCTGCCTTTTTGTCCTCCGAAATATCACTGAAAAAAAAGAAATTAGATTAGTTGGATGAGCAGTTGCTCATCCAACTAACAACAGTTCTTCCTCTGAAGTTACTCATCTACGTGTTCACAAAACCTAGTCCTGATATAGTCCTAAACATAGTCCTAGACATAATCCAGTATAATCTGCTTGACTGGCTATCTGTTTTCAATGTTTTTCCTTGTGCAGAAGTTAATTTTACAAAAGTTTTTAAAGTTATTGATATAAATACAGAATATAAAGTAGTAGTAATCTATGGGTACATTTGAGGGTTTTTTTTATTTTGGAAGAGTAAGAAACGGGCGTGCAGGCCACCTGATGTTAAGTGGTCTCTGCCGCCCATGGACAACCACGTCCAATCTCAAATAGAGCAGAAGTTCTATTTAAGGATGGACGCGGATGGGTTCCTACACTTAAGGACTAAGGTGTTTGCCTCCAATAATGTGTATGCGGCAAGCAAACCTCCCCAACCGAAACAATACATGAAGAACATATTGCTTTACGGCGGGCTGTGAGGGCGACGGTGGTGCCGCCCCGGGCGAGTTCTAACGGTTCTACCACCTTTCAACTTTTTTTGTCAATGTCTTAATGTTTATGGTTTTGGAAATACTACAATATTTTCGTAATATTTTTGAGCAGGTCCCTTTTGAAAATGCGTTTCATTATTTTTCGGTTTAATTATAATCGATTACTATATAACGTAATATTTCTATGCGCAAATATTTTCATCGCGTGTTTGGGCCATGATACTGAAGTACTTTTTAAAATGAACTTAGGTCGAAAAATTTAAACGAATTGTCCGTCTCCCATACAAAAATGCCGATCAACTGATTATTTTCCTATCCTAAATACAAAAGTTTTGCGACCTATGTTTCTTGGCGACAGTTGTTTAGTTTCATGGCCCAAACATGTCCTTAAAATATTTGCGCTTATAAAATGGCAACGATATGATTGTAGTACATATAACTTTGTGTCTCACGTGATGGAGGTCCAAGTTTGAACCCAAGGAAAGCACACAATCTACATGTGATTGTTGGAAGTCTTTTGCTTATTTATTATAACAGTTAAAGCGTAATAAGCGATTAAGGAATTATAACTTTTATTTATTTATTACAATGTTAGAAATAACTATATATATAAATAAATAATTTTCCTACCTACGTCTGGCTAAACAATTACACTTAAGTACAGACTTCCTCAAGCCAGAGGCCGCGCCCTGCGATCTTATTACGACTTGGCATTGACACACCTATGGTCTTTTGAAAATACACAAAGATGGGTTGGGAAGCAATTCAACAATTGTATTGTTGAATTGCTTCATTACTACCTGTTTGAAGAAACGAGATTGGGTGCTGATAGAGATATCCTTTGTGATGGGCCTCACCCTACTTTTTTTAGATTTGACAATGACACTCCTACGTTCTATTGTTGAGAATTTACACGATTGTATTATGACTTTGAAGATAATTTAACAATAACCTGTATTGAATTTGTTCATTAGTTCAAATAGAAATGACAATTGATTACATTATTGATATTTAGAAGCGCCTCGTTCTACATTCTAATTAGGG